>JZKD02S2171413.1:197536-210400 GCA_000966675.3 Picea glauca
GGGTTGTTTCAGCCACGTGAATTGCGCTCTTGACTGTGTCGGCATTCTTATGTAGGAGCGACGGTTAGTGCTTTGTTGACCGCTGACTGTGACGGCTTCCTTTGTGTTTCAGCATCGTCGATCCTGGCAGTTTCCTCTGTGTTTCAGCATCTACAACTCTGGACTGTGTGACAGCTCTGTGTTTCAGCATCTGCGACTCCGGACTGTGTAACGGCTCTGTGTTTCAGCATCAGTGACCTCGAACTGTATGACAGCTCTGTGTTTCAACATCAGTTCTGTGTTTCAGCAACTGCGACCTTGGACTGTATAGCAGCTCTGTGTTTCAGCAACAGCGACCTTGGACAGTTCTGTGTTTCAGCAATAGGTCTCAAGTGTTAATCTGCAGTTTTGAACACTTATGCATTTCTAATCAATGGTTAAGTACGAGAGTGATGTAAAATATTATGCAAAACAGATTAAACGTATAGTAATGAGAAGGGACGTTGTATACCTTTGGAATGATCAGATAAAGTGATAGTATGAGTTTAAATATGGGTGATCAAGAGTATAATAGTGACAAAAAGTATAGGCAAAAAGGTACATTGTGTGGTCCTAACACTACACACTATAATTCCTACATAGTGGAATGATATTCGAAATGCAGGAAAGCTAGCTTTCCTACATAATGGAATGATGTTGTTTGAAATTCCCTTGTGTGTAAGCAAGAAGGAAAGTTGTATACTCTAGTATGAAGTCAAAAGGTTGGATTGGCTTGCAATGCCTTTTGCAAGTTAATATCTAACATTTAAATAATGCCCAAGTCTTGGCATGATAAAAAAACATTTGTGGTAATTTCAAGTTTTGATTGATGGGATAATAAGTTTATTTTCATTGTAATCAACTATTTGGAGGCATCTGTACATCCACCATGTGAATTAGCCTATCTTTGTAATGGTGATATAATGGTTTCACAACTTGGAAGACATGGTTGATTGGCATTCCAATGTTGAGATACAAAAGAAAGCTACCTTAACCATACACTTGAACCATGCTACTCAAGTTTATTGTTCAGCTTTGTGAATTTTATAGATGTTCAATAATAATATTATGTTTGAAATTTATTTATTGGGAATTTGATAAAGTTGCATGGATGCAACAAAAGAAAGTCATTGATTTTTTGTTGGGAATTATGTTTAGATGTTGTATAAGTTTGATTCCTCCTACATGTTGTAAAAAAGTCACATAATCTTAATGCTTGCAGAAGCATAGACAAAGTCTGCTAGTTTAAATGGTTTTAGAGAAGCCTAGCTCTTGTATCAATTTTCATTTTGTTAGTTCTATATGTTAAAATTGTCTAAATAAGTGATTCCTTAGTTATTGGCATGTATCATAGAGTGTTAAAGGAACAACCTAGAAGATGACAATCATGCTTTGGTTGCTTGTTATAAAATCACTGGGCAATCCTTTAAACTTTTTTGTTTAGTAATTTGGTCTTTGAGTACAAGTCTAGTTTGAAAATTCTCGTTGTTTGGTCAAGTAAGTCTAGTAGCCAATGTTTTCTTTTGGTTAGGTGTTGAGTTGTAAGTGTATGATTAAAACCAAGTGAATTATATGACCTCAAAATTGAAATCATTGGCTATCTCATTGTCCTACATTGGAAAATTAAAAAAAAATTGAAGTTGTGTTGATTTTGGATCTCGAGGGACAATGATAAGGGTTTGTCACCTTTGAATTTAAAGCAATGCCTTTGGTTATGGTTGTCTCATTGAGTTCTTAGAACTAGACTTGAAGAATAATATCATTGTTCCATTGTATGCAATACCAATGCCTACTTGTTCCCTCCTACTATACCTTCTAAGTGTTGAATGTCAGGTTTCAAGATGAGTTTCAATCTTGTATTGGCTTTGCAACAAGCTAACATAGATCCACGATTATGAAACAAGAAATATATTCAAATATAATGTTGTTGTGGGATATATATGTTTTTGTTTCATAGATGGAAAGCTAACAGTCGCTAGATTTACTATAGGAATAAGAACAAGTATGTGTCATTGCTCGGGGTTACTTTCACTTCACATTCCCTTTTAGCACAAGCCCATGTAGAAATATGAACATGTTTTTCCCTAGACCTACTTCTGATTCCCCTCCCTGATGAGTCATGCTTGTTGGTATCTTGACAAAGAAAATAGGTGCTTTCACCCTAACCAAGGTTAGTGTTATGATGTAGTCACCAACAATGCACTTATTCTTGTGCTAGATGGAAAGTTAGTGGCTTCTACCTTTCTTTCTAGTACAAGCACAAATATGAAATCAATGCTCTGGGGGTGCCTTAGTCCTAAAAGGAACCATGGTTAGTTTCATGCCTTTGTATGTGCCCTATAGGCTCTATAACATGCTAAGACAATCCATAATGATGCAATAATAAGTGTATTTAAATCTACTATTATTCATGGCTTTGCACTTGTGCTTTTACTAGAAGTAAAGAAAGCGGTCACTAGATTTCTTTCTAGCACAACCACAAGGCTTCGAGATAGCTATAATAGTGGTATTTTTATCCAATTTCATATTTTATGAATTTTAGGGTGTTATTTCAAAGTGTATATGCACAATATACCTAAGATGGATTCAACTAGGCTCTTTCACTCAAATTTGATGCAATCAATGCTCTAAGGGTGCTTTTGTTCTAACAATCACCATGATTATGTTGGACAACTGAGGGGGGGGGTGAATCAGTTGTTATTGTGCTTAAACAATTATGCCCATTTTAAACTCTTTACAGAACACTCAATGATGATCACAATAATGCAGGGATGTAAGAAATAGAATATTCAACATTAATAACACACAAGAAATATACAGAGACGGATATTTCTTGAGGAAACCCATAAAGGGAAAAACCTTTTCTTCTTGATATGATAAGTAGTCTTTATTTTATGTACATTATAATTCTTATGAGCACCAACTCCTTTTGAGGATACCACCTCTATTTTACAAGCAACAACTTGCTGAGAGCACCAACTCTCTGATTTCTCTAGCACCCACTAGAAGGAAGAACCAACTCCCTGAGTATTCCAGCACCAACTGGATGGAAGCATCAACTTCCAATCACACAAGAACCAACCTATATAATAGAGAACAATAGTTCTCTCTTGCACCACCCTACCACCCTATTTTTTCTAGTTGCAACCAGATGGAAGCTACAACTCCCTATGTTCAAGCACCCACTTGATACTTCTGAGGACAACAGTCCTCCCTAGCAGCTCCCTACCACCTTGAAATATAAATCTTTGCTTTCTTAAATTTATCATAGTGTTAAAACATTTATCAATGGCTTACCAGTCTCATCATTGTTATGCTACACTACTCTGCTCTGCCTGCATCAGTGTATTTCTTCTCACCCTCTGTGCTTTCTGTTCTCATGCATTTTATGTTGTGTGCACCTTATGCATTCTATGCAGTATACCTTTGCATGCTCTTCATTGCATCAGTGTTCTTCCCTACAGATTTTTCATTACATATCGTCCTCCCCAAAACATAGCTAACGAAAGAATCAACATCTCTTCTCTATTCTGCATGTTTTTCTCACGTCAAGTCCTCTGCCTGATCATCATGGAAACTCTTCGTCTTCTCTAGCATTACTGAATCTCTTCATCATCAGTGGCCTTTATCCTGAGATTCCTTGGCTTCTCTGGAAGTCGCAACTCTTCGTCTTCTCTATCAGTTATAGCCAGTTTTCTTTGGCTTCTTTGGATTCTACGCCCCTTCCTTCACATGACCATCGGTGGTGACCAAACGCCTATTCAGAAGGCGCTTCTCGATATTGGTCTAGTGAGAGCTAGCTCCATCTCTCAATATGACCTTGGGAAATGATCTCATCTGACCACATGATTGCAGGCGTGTACAAAGGTGGTTTGGATCAAACTTCTTTTCACCCCAAAATTTACCTCGAGCCTCCACGCATCCTTTCTCTAAAATCGTGGTTTCGATTGCGGCCCGCTTAAGAAAAATTAAGACCCGAGCATGTTTTGACCCTGCAATGCGATGAGACTTTCGATCTTACGATATTGACGATGCTCCTGAATGGATGGTTCAGATTTGATCTTTACACTCATCCATTCATTTTTCAATCCGATGGCTAGGACTTAATCAAACATTGAGATGGACGGTTGTCAGAACTTCGCCCTTCGGAACTTTGAGATTTCAACTATTCAAACTTACACTATCCTTCCACTATACTGTGATCAACGGTTGATAATACACCCGAAGTGATATTTCATATCAGATGACTCGTGTCCTTGTTGAGGTGGTATGTTGACGTGGGTGAGACGTGTAGTGGTGTGGTGAAGTGTGACGTGTAGCAGGTAGTGGAGTGTGACATCGAAACGCGGAGGTGGTATGTATGAATGGTTTGGTGGTTTACTCAGAGGGGGTATGAGGCGGTAAGTGGTAATGATTGAGGGGGGTCTAATTTAACAGAAAGGTGACACGTATAAGGGTCCCACATGGAAAATACCACTAGCTCGGACCCCCCCCCATAGTTAAAGGCAGAAATCTCAGGGGGGTCTGATATGCCCTGTCGACCGTAGATCTGAGTGCCCAATTCTCAACCACTGAGATTAGCATGCCCTTCTTCTATCTTATCATGTCCTTCCACTTTAGAGTGATCTGACGGATGAAGTTTACTTCGGATGATCCAACAGTCGAGGATTCATTTTGGCTCTCTGGATCTCCAGACTTCGGAGATTTCAAATATCAAACTGACGCTTTTCCCATACGCCAAACTTCTGGAGTTGACAATCCACTGACATGTATCCCTCATCTCATCGATGATCCTCGTTCACTTTGATAATTTGACCTTTCAACCAAATCAACTGTTCTATATCTCCTTTCTCGATCAACAATCAAGATCTCCTTCAGGTCTCCAGAATTCGAAAATTTCAAATCTCAAACTTAAACTCTCAAAGTGATTTCTACGAAGCTTAACCTCCTCACTTATTTATACCCGAAACGAATGACGTTCATTGGATCAGGATATTAGATTGACGGCTCGATCTTTCTAAGATGCAAGTCTTATGTCTTATCTTGTCCTTCCACTTAGAATGATCCGACGGCTAACGATAATTTGGATAATCAAATTCTCAACCCTTTTATCTTATCTTGTCCTTCCCCTAAAATGTGATCTAACGGTCGTGAGTACACTCGAAGCAGATCAACAGTCGACAATGATTGTAGAACCACAACTTCTGAGTGATTTAACTTGACACCCAAACTCCACAATTTGAAGTTGTGCATTGTTGGTGAGTCAACCACAATCATCGATCTTTGAAGCTATAAGATCAAATGGTCCTGAATAATTTCGGAATTGGAACTAGCACGATGTTTAATTCTCCTTTCAATCTCTGCAATCTATCCATGTCGTTGATCTAGTGATTTCACATCCGACGGTCACAACTCAATCCGACTTAAACTGATCGCTTGTTGGATCAACCACAGTCGTCGATCTCTTAGTCTATGAGATCTAACGATCTAAACCAATTGTGGGACTAGAACTAGCGAGTTCTTTAATTCTTCTTTCACTGCCCACAATTTATCCCTGTCGTTGATCTGGCTTGCATATCCGATGGTCACGATCCTCCAACGATCCTCAAGCCCACGGTCACTCATATGACCGACGTCCATAATATGAGTTGATCAACACAGTCGATTTATTGATCGGATGGTTGTTGAAGCTTCTCACCCTGATCTTAGATATTCATTCGCTAACCCTCATGAGCTTTTATCTTCATTCGCTTATGTACTGCGCTTTCCTTTCTGAGTTGTAACCTCTGCATAACTCGCGTTATTCCTCCTTTGATTCCTTCTACACACTCTGCCTGTAATCATGCCATCGTCATTGTTGTTCTTTCCATCAATGACAAGCACACACTTTCCTATAAATCATGCCAACAATCTCCCCCTTTGGCATTGATGGCAACCCTAAAAGGTTACACTATTCTACTTGGACCTCCAACTATAGCATCCAGACCACTCCTTTTATGCCCCTTTGACATCAATGTCAAAGAAAACATTTTCCCCCTGAGTTATTGCATTACTTTGTGGAGGTATCATATATTCAACCAACACATACTCCCCCTTATAGGATGGACTCTCTTAGGTTGATAATGGGGTCATGCCCAACTTCTGGCGTAGATACTCAAACTGAGATTTTGCAAGCGGTTCAGTGAAGATATCAACAATCTGATCTTTGGATGGAATATAATGCAAAGAAACAACAGTGTTGGTCACTTGTTCCCTCAAGAAGTGATACTTGATGGGTATATGCTTGGTCTTGGAGTGAAATACATGATTCTTTGACACATTGATGGCACTAGTATTATCACAATGAATTGGGATCGGTGCAGTATATTTTACCTCCAAGTCTGCAAGTGTCTTAATCATCCATAATACTTGGGTACAGCAAGTGGAAGTTGCAATGTGCTCATCTTTTGTATGCAATAAGTAAATGGAACCTTGCTTCTTGCTCAACCATGATACAAGGGAATCTCCTAAGAAGAATGCACCTACACTCGTTCTTTTCCTTTCATCCACGCAGTTATCCCAATCATCATCTAAATATACTGATAGTTGAAAATTATGATTCCTAGGATACCATAGGCCATAGTCCATTGTTCCTTTCAAGTATCTGAATATTCTTTTGACAGCTAACAAATGACTCTGTTTAGGTGTGGCCTGATACCTTCCTACCATTCCAACAACATGCATTATGTATGGACAGGATGTTGTGATGTACAATAGGTTGTCTATCATAGACCTATATGAACTCTAATCAACATCAGGTGAATCATCATCCTTTCTTAACTTACATCTAGTGACCATAGGTGTGCTCATAGGTTTAAAATATTCCATTTGAAATCTTTTCAACATTTCTCTTAGATATTTTTCTTGAGAAAGAAATATTCCTTTAGAGCTCTGAGTAATTTGTAGGCTAAGAAAAAATGACAGTTCCCCTATCATAGACATTTCAAATTCAGACTGCATGGTAGAAGAAAACCAGTGTGCCAATGAAGCATTATTACTACCGAAGATGATGTCATCTACATAGACCAACACAATAAGAAAATCATTACCCTTTGTTTTGATATATATATTGTTGTCAATTTTTCCTCTCTTGAACCCTTTGTCTTGAAGATACGTATCCAGTCTGTGATACCAGGCACGAGGAGCTTGTTTCAACCCATATAAGGCTTTCTTTAGCTTGTAGACAAAGTCAGTGTTATCTGACAGTTGGAAACCTTTTGGTTGTTCCATATAGACTTCTTCTTTTAGATCTCCATTTAGAAAAACTAACTTGACATACATTTGATAGACTTTAAACTTCTTATGACAAGCATAGGCAAGAAACATTATAATAGCTTCTAATCTTGCTACGAGTGAAAATGTTTCATCAAAATCCAATCCTTTTATTTGAGCATACCCTTTACAAACCAATCTGGCTTTATTCCTGACAATTTGTCCTTGTTCATTCATTTTATTTTTAAACACCCATTTGGAGCCAATTACATTCTTATCTGTCGGTCTAGGAACAAGATCCCAAGTATTGTTCTTTTCAATCGGATCTAGTTCCTCGTTCATTGATTTTAACCAATTTACATCTTCATTGGGTTCATTGAAGTTCTTGGGTTCCACCATGGATATGAAGGCCATATTTGATTGCTCGGTGTCTTTGATTATCCTTCTCTTGGTTTGTACACCTTTGTCTTTCTCACCAATTATCTGACTTTCAGGATGATTCTTTTGAGTAATTTTGGAGGAAGAATTTGATGTTGATTGTTGTCCTGACTCTTGTTGTCTGGGTGTCTCTTATCCATATGATTCTTGGACCTGTTCATCTTCAATTTCAGTTGTGTCCTCTGTAGTAGACTCAATATTGTTCACCTCTCTTACTGGGACTCCTTCATCAACCTTTAAATCAATGCAATCAACTAATTTATGCAATATTTTATTAAAGCATCTATATCCTTTACTATTGGTAGCATATCCTAAGAAGATGACTTCATCAGCCCTGTCATCATACTTGCCAAGGTTTTCATTATTATTCTTTATGTAGCACTTACTCCCAAAGACTTTGAAGTGTTTGATTGAAGTAGGCCTTCCATACCACAGTTCATAAGGTGTCTTGTCACTATGTGGTCTAAGATGGGCTTTGTTAAGGATATGGACTGTTGTGTGTATTGCTTCTACCCAGTAAGTTTGACCAATGTTCTTCTCATTCATCATTCACCTGGCCATTTGTTGAACTGTTCTGTTTTGCCTCTCAATTACTCCATTTTGTTGTGGAGTTCCTGAGATTGTGTATTCTCTCTTGATCTCATGTTTATCACAGAATTCCTTGAAATCACTTGACATAAATTCTCCTCCTCTATCTAATCTTACTTCCTTTAACCTCTTGTATGTTTGATTCTCAGTTAAAGCCTTAAATATTTTAAATTTCTCAAATGCTTCAGCTTTTTCTTTGAGAAAAGAAACCCAAGTAAGTCTGGAGTAATCATCAATGATCAGCATAAAGTAGTTTTCCTTCCCTGTGCCTTCATGTCTTGATGGTCCACATAAATCCATATGAACTAATTGAATTGGTTTCTCTATTGAAGTAGAGCTCTTGGATTTAACTGTGTCCTGGTTAGATTTCCTACTTTGCAGGGTTTACACATAGAGTCTTTTGGCTTTGATATTCTTGGATGATCTTTTACTGCCTCAAGATTTTTGAGCTTGATTAAGTGGTCAAAGTTTAGATGTCCAAGTCTCCTATACCATAACCAGCTTTCATCATTTTTTCTTATATGACACTCTTCTTTATCTTCTTTTAGCACATATACATTATTTTATGTCCTTATGCCTTTAGCCACCACTTGTCATGAGTTTACAGACTTTATCTTACAATCCTTGGAAGTGAACACCACTTCACATCCTCTGTCACACATTTGACTTACACTGTGCAAATTATGTTTCAGCCCATCTACAAGTAGAACATACTGGGCTTTTCCTTTACCATTACTCAAAATCACCATCCCTTTACCCTTGATTTTACCTGGTTCATCATTTCCAAAGGTTACATTTCACGTTTTGCTTTTACTTATAGACATAAACTTATCCTTGTCTCCAGTCATGTGCTTGGAACATCCATTGTCTATATACCAGGGGTCTTTTTGTTTTTGAGCTTAAAGTACTAGACCACATTTTTCACTATCTTTCTTTTTCCATGTGTTGGCATTTCTAGCTAAAGGATTTATCCTTGGATCTACCTTGTACTTCTTCAGACGGTAGTTTGTAGCTTTGTGGCCGAAGTTATGATAGTTATAACATTCGATCTCATTGATCAGTAGGTCAAAGTGATTGGTGCTACATTGTCTATTCATTGGTTTCTTAGTTCTATGTTGTAAAGATTGTTTATTTCTTGACCTCCTCAATTGAATGTCTCTAAACTTAATTTGACAATTTGCAATCTTATGACCAAAATTAGAACAATAAAAGCAGTAACCATGGAAGAAATTTTGGTACCTGAACGATGGCCTTCTTCTTGGCATTTGTTGCTCCATCTTCTGATCTCTTTTTTTTATCAGGGATCATCTTGTCTTTATTATCTTTTGGTGACAAAGTACTCTCATGGTCTGATTGTTTGCTAACTTGGAACTTGATCATCTTTATTGGCTCTTTTCTTTCTGGTTGTTTGTTGCTTGAACCATTTACATAACCTAAGCCAGTCTTCAACAAAGGAGATCTTTGTTTTCTCAAAATGTCGTTTAGTTCTGTTGTGGCTTTAATGCTTGGAAGATTTTGGAGATACAATGTTTTAAACTTCTCCATCTCTTTTCTGGTTTTTACTACCTCTTCTTCCAAGGCTTCACATCTTGCCTTTTTTTCTGATAACTATTGTTTCAGAATGTCCTCTATTTTCTTTACCTCTTCTAATTCCACTTTTAGCAGGGAAAAGTCTTCATCAAGTTCTTTATTGTCTTTCTCGAACTGTATCAGCAATTGTTTTTTCTTTTTCTTCTTAGATCTGAGTCTAGCAATTTCTTCTAGAGCACTGATCAGTTCTCCTTCCAAGTCAACCATGGCTTCTTCATCATCAACATCACTTCATGTGCTTTTATTATCATAATCATGTTTGGCCATAAGCATAAAGTCATTAATCTTATATTCACAGGAAGAGTCACTATCTGTGTCTTCTGAAGAGTCATCATTGTTTACACATAAACTTTTCTTTTTACCAAATCTCTTGGGTTTTTACTTCTTTTCACATTCACAATTCTGATCTTGTTTCTTGTGTGGACACTTAGATGCAAAGTGACCTATATTTCCACAGTTAAAACATTTGAAGGGAAATTTGCCTTGGTACTTGCCTGATCCTTTCTTTAGTCTTCTCACAATTTTTTCTTCAATTTCATCAGGCTCAGAATCCTCATTCTTATCTGCTTTAAATGATGCTTCTCTAGAGGTGGGTTTATCTTTACCTATCCTCATTTCATAGGCAGACAGAGTTCCTAGGAGTTGGTCAATAAACAGAGATTTTAGATCATTAAGTTCTTCTATAGAAGAGACCTTTGGGTTGAACCTATCTGACAGAGATCTCAAAATTTTTTGAACTAAAGAGACATCCTCATTTTTTTCACCAAGTCCTATCATTACATTTACTTGTTCTTCAACTCTCAGAAAGTACTTCCCAACAATTTCATCCTCTTTCATATTTAGCTATTCAAACTATAATTTGTAGGTTTGAAGCTTGGCATCCTTTACCTTCTCATTACCTTCATAACTACTGATGAGTTTGTCCCACATTTCTTTGGCAGATTCTAAGTGCATAACTTTTATAAATTATGTTTCTGAAATCCCACTCAGAATATCATTCATAGCCTTAGCATTGAAGCTGAATTCTAGCTTGTCATCCTTAGAAGCTAGTACAACTGCCTTTACATAACCAGTCTCTACCACATCCCAGATATCTGCACCTAAGGCCATTATGTAGGTTCTCATCCTAACTTTCCAGAAGGCGAAGTTTGTTCCCTTGAACAAGGGGGCCTTATTGGTTGAAGTTCCTTCATGGCTAGTGATGTTTAATCTATAGGATCTACCCTTAGATAAAAGGAACCTAGCTTTGATACCAATTGTTGGACAACTGAGGGGGGGTGAATCAGTTGTTACTGTGATTAAACAATTATGCCCATTTTTAACTCTTTACAGAACACTAAATGATGATCACGATAATGCAGGAATGTAAGCAATAGAATATTCAACATCAATCACACACATGAAATATACAGAGACAGATATTTCCTGAGGAAACCCATAAAGGGAAAAACTTATTCTTCTGGATATGATAAGTAGTCTTTATTTTCCGTACATTATCATTCTTATGAGAACCAACTCCTTTTGAGGCTACCACCTCTGTTTTACAAGAAGCAACTTGATGAGAGCACCAACTCTTTGATTTCTCTAGCACCCACTAGAAGGAAGCACCAACTCCCTAAGTGTTCCAGCACCAACTGGATGGAAGCACCAACTTCCAGACACACAAGCACCAACCTGTATAATAGAGAACCATAGTTCTCCCTTGCACCACCCTACCACCCTGGTTTTTCTGGCTGCAACTAGATGGAAGCTACAACTCCCTGTGTTCAAGCACCCACTTGAAACTTTTGAGGACAACAGTCCTCCCTAGCACCTCCCTACCACCCTGAAATATAAATCTTTGCTTTCTTAAATTTATCACAGTGATACAACATTTATCAATGGCTTACTAGTCTCATCATTGTTCTGCTACATTTCTCTACTCTGCCGGCATCAATGTCTTTCTTCTCACCCTCTGCACTTTTTGTTCTCCTACATTTTATGTTGTGTGCACCCTGTGCATTCTATGCACTATACCTTCGCATGCTCTTCACTATGTCATTGTTTTTCCCTACAGGTTGTTCACTGCGTCATTGTTTTTCCCTACAGGTTGTTCACTGCATCTCGTCCTCCCCACAGCATAGCTGACAAAAGAATCAACATCTCTTCTCTGTTCTGCATGTTTTTCTCACGTCGAGTCCTCTGCCTTATCATCATGGAAACTCTTCATCTTCTTTGGCGTTACCGAATCTCTTCATCATCAGTGGGCGTTATCCTAATATTCCTTGGATTCTCTAGCAATTGCAACTCTTCGTCTTCTCTATCAGTTATAGCCATTTGTCTTTGACTTCTTTGGCTTCTACGCCCCTTCCTTCACGTGACCATTGGTGGTGACCAAACGCCTATTCAGAAGGTGCTTCTCAATCTCGGTCTAGTGAGCGCTAGCTACATCTCTCAATATGACCTTGGGAGATGATCTCATGTGACCACACGATTGCGGGCGCGTCCAAAGGTGGTTTGTATCAAAATTATTTTTGCCTCGCAATTTACCTTGAGCATCCACGCGTCCTTTCTCTAAAACCGTGGTTTCAATTGCAGCCCGCTTAAGAAAAATTAAGACCCGAGCATGTTTTGGCCCCACAATGCGATGAGACCGTCAATCTTACGATATTGATGGTGCTCTTGAATGGACGGTTCAGATTTTATATTTACACTCATCATTTCATTTTTCAATTTGACGACTAGGACTTAATCAAACATTGAGATGGACAGTTGTCGGAACTTCGCCCTTCGAAACTTTGAGATTCCAACTATTCAAACTTACATTATCCTTCCATTGTACTGTGATCAACGATTGAGAATACACCCGAAGTGATCTTTCAGATCAAACGACTCATGTCCTTTCTGAGGTGGTATGTTGACGTGGGTGAGACACGTAGCAGTGTGGTGGAGTGTGACGTGTAGCGGGGAGTTGAGTGTGACGTCGGAATGCGGAGGTGG
>JZKD02S2171413.1:210617-223354 GCA_000966675.3 Picea glauca
AAAATACCACTAGCTCGGACCCCCCCCCACGGTTAAAGGCAGAAATCTCAAGGGGGTTTGATATGCCATGTTGACTGTAGATCTGAGTGCCCAATTATTAGCCGCTGAGATTAGCGTGCCCTTCTTGTATCTTATCATGTCCTTCCACTTTAGAGTGATCTGATGGTTGAAGTTTACTTCGGATGATCCGACAGTTGAGGATTCATTTTGTCTCTCTGTGTCTCTAGACTTCGGATATTTCAAATCTCAAACTGATGTTTTTCCCATACGCCAAACTTTCGGAGTTGAAAATCCACTGACGCGTGTCCCTCATTTCATCGACGATCCTCGTTCACTTCAGGAATTTGACCTTTCAACCAGATCAATGGTTTTGCATCTCCTTTCTTGATCAACGGTCGATATCTCCTTCGAGTCTCCGGGCTTCGGAGATTTAAAATCTCAAACTTAAACTCTCGAAGTGATTTATTCGGAGCTTAACCTCCTCACCTCTTTATACCCGAAATGAATGTCATTCGTTGGATCGGGATCTTAGATTGACGGCTCGATCTTTCTTCTATGCAGGTCTTCTGGCTTATCGTGTCCTTCCAGTTAGAATGATCCGATGGCTGACGAGAATTCGTGTAATAAAATTCTCAACCCTTTTAGCTTATCCTGTCCTTCCACTAAAATGTGATCCAACGATCGTGAGGACACTCGAAGAAAATCAACGATCAACGATGATTGCGGAACCACAACTTGCGAGTGATTTAACTCGACACCCAAACTCCGAAATTTGAAGTTGTGCGTTGTTGGTGAGTCAACCATAATCGTCGATCTTCGAAGCTATAAGATCGAATGGTCCTGACTAATTGTAGGATTCGAACTAGTGCGATATTTAATTCTCCTTTCAATCTCTACAATCTATCCTTATCGTTGATCTGGCGATTGCACATCCAACGGTCACAATTCAATCCGACTTAAACTGATCATTTGTTGTATCAACCACAGTTGTCGATCTCCAAGTCTATGAGATCTGACGATCTAGACCAATTGCAGGATTAGAACTAGCGAGTTCTTTAATTCTTATTTTGCTCCCTGCAATTTATCCCTGTCGGTTATCTGGCTTGCAGATCCGACGATCACGATCCTCCAACGATTCTCAATCCCATGGTCTCTCATATGACCGATGTTCGTAATATGAGATGATCAACATGGTCGATTTCTTGATCGAACGACTGCTGAAGCTTGTCACCCTGAACTTAGATATTCATTTGCTAACCCTCCTGAGATTTTATCTTCATTCGCTTATGTATTCTGCTTTCCTTTCTGAGTTGTGATCTCTGCATAACTCACGCTATTCCTCCTGAGCTTTGATTCATTCTACACACTCTGCATGTAATCATGCCATCGTCGTTGTTGTTCTTTCCATCAATGACAAGCACACGCTTTCCTATAAATCATGCCAACAAAGTAGTGTTATGGCTTTATGTGTGCCCATTTATTATCTCTAGAACAAGCTAATAAGATCCAAGATTATGAAATAAGAAATGTATTCAAATTTGATGGTGTTGTGGACTCTACAATTGTTTTTCTCATAGATGGAAAGCCAATGGTTGCTAGTTTTCCTTCAAGAAAAAACACAAGTATGAAATCATTGCTCAAGGTTTTTCTTTTTCCACATGCCCTTTTAGCAGAAGCTCATGTCGTTGTATGAACATTCTATGCCCTCACCATACATCCGATTCCCATGTGTGATGAGTCGTGCTTGTTGGTCGCTAGACAAAGAAAGGAAGTGATTTCACCTAAACAAAGGTCAGTGCCATGATATTGTTATCAACATTGTTCGTGTTCTTTTGTTAGAATAAAAGCTAGTGGTTGTGGTTTTTAGATTTCCTTCTAACACAAGCACAATGATGCAATCATTGCGTTGGGGTCTCCTTTCTCCTAACAATCATGATTGTTAGTGTTTTTCCTTTGTGTGGACCCTTTGACTGCCTTTGAAACAAGCTAAGAAGGTCTATGATGCAATACAAAGTGTATTTAATAGATGTTTTTGTTGGCTTTGTACTTGTTCTTGTGCTGGAAGGAAATATAGTGATCATTATCTTTCCTTCTGGCATAAGCACAAGCATGCAATCATAAGGTTTCAAGTTGGGTAGAATAGTGGGACTCCTGTCCAATTTAGAAGAATATGAATTGTTGGGTGTTATTTCGAGGTGCATATACATAATGTACCTAAGATAGATTCAGTTGGGCCCAATGATCTCTCAATCCTAATGCAAAATCAAGGAAAGAAGCTTCAATGTGGGGTTTGGGTGCATGCAATCCTTTCACAATGTTCTTAGAATTCGAAGCAATTACAGGGCACAGAGCTTTGTTTCTACACTCGGGTTTTATTCTAAGAGGAAATTTATTTGAATGCTTGCAATATATCCTCTTGCTTTTGTGGTGAATATTCCTCTGAATTCCGGAGGATTTCTTATGGAAATGGATTTTGAGCTATGAATCTAAGATTGAAAATACAATTGAGAGATCAATCTCAAGCCAAAATAACTATGTCATATAAATATATGACTCATGATATCAATCAATCAATGGATATTTTATGAGACCAAATAATGGTTATGAGTTATTTTGCACAATTTGGTTTCCAATAAATTTGTTGAGCATAGTCATTGTTACAATATTTTTTTTCTTGATTTATGCAAGGTCTATAAAATAAATCATCTACGTTGTAATTTCATTTTAAAGATTAGAAAATATTGACATCAATTATTTGGAAGCACTGGTAAAAGTTAAAACACACCAAAAATATAATTTTTTAACAATAATCCTACTAACAATAGTAATTGTGAAATGAAAGAGTTAAGGTGCAATTCATGGTATAGATCCCACACTTTGAGAGATTAATGCAAAATTCCTTATCAATAGCTTAAATTTATAGTTCTCCAAGATTGTATCCCAGAAGTAACATCAGGCTCATTCCATATACTAACTTTTTATTTTACCATTCCAAGGAATGCCAAAGTTTCTTCTTGGTTCTATTCATTGACTGAAACAACTGTAGACACTTCAAACTATGGGAAAGGATAATATTAACTATATTTAAACCTCCAAGATCCAATATAGGATATGTTATTTCCATTAAACAAATCCAAAATGACAAGCTATTTTAAGATCATGGGATTAGTATTGTCACTCCAAATTTGAAATCCACAAAAAATCCATGAAGTCATGGGATTAATATTGTTACTCCAACGAATCTTGAAGACTTATTTTCCTCTAAGGTAACATCTCCTAGAGTAGTGGTCCTTGAACCTTCCATATTTTCTTAGATGAGTCCCCTAATGCAAGCTCACAAGACCATCCATGCATATATGCATATTCTAAACTAGATGTTACCTCCCATAAATTCACATGCATTTTCTTCTCCAATTGCATAGATGAAATAGGTTTCAATAGAACCTCAGGGCCTTGGTCATTATTTGATGCAATCACCTTTCCAATCTTCCTCATATGGGTTGGGATCCCTTAGTAGAATGTCACCTCATTGTGTGGATGTGGAACATCATAATGCATGCAGATCTCTCTTTTCACTAGCTATGGCTACAACCTTAAATTCAATTTCCCAGAGCGAAAAATAGAGCCATGGTTCTTGTTACTTGGGAGTTCATGTGAATCCCAATTCATGGTCTGATTGGGGCTCTCCAACTAGTTGACCTCATTTGGTGCCCTCACAATTATGAAGAACTAAATTTTTCTTGGGTTCAAACACTGGTAAAGAAACTATACCAAATGGTAGATATAGAGGAAATGTATGTTGTTTTGTCACACAAGGGGCAAATAGAAAATGTTAACCATTCAATTTTGGGCCCCTAGATTGAACATATGCAACTTGATCAAATTGTAACTTGAGATTGCAATTATTTATTTGGAGTTGTAGTAGCGTGGGATGGGCTCTTTTAAAATTCAATTTTTTATTTTTTAACTATTTCTCTTATAAAATTATCCATTTTGGCTTAGGAAATAGTCTAATTTTCTATCTTTTATCGAAATTACACTAACAGGAAATTTGGGAGGGAAGTGTGGAAAAAACAAATAGGGAAATTTGAGCACACAAAATAGAATTCCTTGTCGCAAGTTGACAAACTCAATATCTCTTAAGAAATAGACTATAGAATGACTATTTTTTTGTCGACATGGCAATTAAAGATGTTGTTTTGTTTACTTATCATTAGAAATTATATATATATATATATATATTCTTTGAAAGAACCAAATAGATAAATGTTGTCTATTGGTTCCTCTGCACAAGGCCTTGGATTAAATCCAAGATGTGGCATCTTGTAGCATTTTTAATTTATCAAACATGAAATCTATAATAAGTTTTGGAGAGTAACATCTAAGGTTGTAACTGGAAAAAACGATGATGTTCATTGTTTATTGCTATTTTTTTGTTCTTAAACTATCAATTAAAGTTTGCAAGTGGCAATTTTGGGGTAGCATTTTTGTAGATTGAAGTGAATGGTTGTTAGTTTGAACTTGTAATAGAAGCTTTTGAGTTTGTAGAATCTAATGGCACAACATGATTTTTTTTCCCAGGAGGCACAACATGATTTTATAGTTGATATATTTGGTAAGATTTACTAGAATGATAGTATGTACATTTTGCAAAATTTAAAGGATGACAAGCCAGTGTTTGCCATGTAGCTTCACTTTATTGACTAGGTGGAAAGGAATTTTAACACAATCCAATTTATGCATACTTTTGTTTTGAACTACAATATCAATCTCTTGTGACGTCCTTACAACTAGTATGCTCTGAAGGGATTTCCTAAAACCATAAGTGTCCTTTGATAAGGTACAAAGGTACCATTGTGTTACCTTTTATTGTTTGGATATTTTTATTTATTGAAAATGAATTTATTTCATAATTTTGTTTGAGCCCACTATGTTCCTTCCTTGTTGCCTTTGTCTTTGGCTAGTAGAATCTTTTCCTATAAACATGTTTTAATGCATGGTTAGATCAAACTTTCCATGTTGACATCATTGCTTCATATATTAAATATATAAAAAATATCGAATTTTATGAAACTTCTTTTTAATATTAATTTCAAAGACAATATTAAATTACTATGATTGGAGATTGTTTTCTTAATTGTAAGGAAATCGATGAAATTCATATTCTCTACTTTTTAAAGGGTGTTAGCTCAATGGAAGAGCACCTACCTTACAAGCAGGAGTTTGGTGGTTCAATTCCTCCGTGCCCTAACATAAATTAACATAAGATATTATAATTTATTTTAAGAAAATAATCTTTTTGTTAATTTATCTGAGTGGTAAACCATTTTTTTATACATTGTTTTATATATTGTCTCTAAAGAGACAAAAGTCATATATTCTTTGGAGAGACACAAATATTTGCATAGACTTCTAAATTTTGGTATTATAATTTGACATACAAAGTCTTTTATTGACTTTTATTTGCCTATATGCATTAATATGGATTAATATATGTGATATGTAATTTTTGAAAAAATAACCCATGTAAATAGAATTGCATTTCTTCAAAAAAAGCATAGAATTAATTGATAATTAGTGCTTAGTAGACTATTCAGGCTCATTGGAGATGTGTCACAGATGAATGATGAATGTAAGTAGTAAATCATATTTGTTGACTTTTATTTACTTATATGCATTAATATGAGTGCATAAATGTGATATATAATTTTTGAAATAAAACTCCATATAAACAACGATGCATTTCTTCCAAAAAAAACTTATAATTTCCTAATAATGAATGTTGACTTAGAACATTTTAAATTATAATGCATTTGATTTATCAATCCATAAACTTTTTATAAATATGTATTCTTAAATCAATTATTTGTAAGTGCAAACATCTCATATAACCCAATTTAAAGACAATAACTTCTATTTACCTATATTATGCATCAATATGACTGTATAAATGTGATGTAATTTTTTAAATAAAACTTCATGTAAATAAAGATGTATTTCTTAAAAAAACATAGAATTAATTGATAATGAGTGTTAAGTGGACTATTTCTCATTGGAGATGGGTCATAAATGGATGTCTTTGAACTTTTTCACCCTATGACATTTGATTTCCCCATCTATAACATTTTGCAATTTGTATTATTAAATCAATTATTAGTAATATAAATCATTTCATATAAGCCAATAAGACACAAAACTATTTATTGAATTTTATTTAATTATATGCATTAATACATGTATAAATGTGCTATGTATTTTTGAAATAAAACTCCTTATATTTCTTACAAAAATAATTATAATTAATTAATAACCAGTCCTAAGTGAGCTATTCAGACTCGTGGGATATGAGTAAAAAATGAATGACTTTGAATACATGATTAAACTTGAAAATTAATATCTTAATTTTAATCATTTATTTGTAGTTACATTAAACATTAATCATTAATAATCAAAGAAAATGGGGGCATACAAAGTTCAATCAAAAAGCTTGAAAAATGTGTTTCAACATATATTTCTTATGCATTTATAATTCTCATCATTTTCTCCTTCTTTTGGTGAAAGTAATGCTCAACCATAGTTGATTTTTCTATGGTTAGTTGACACTATGACATCAAGCCAGTGGTTTTGTAGAATCGACAACGAGGAGAGATCTATATCCATTTCTTGCATACTACTTTTCGAAGACCCTTGCTTCCACTGCCTACTCCTGCCGTTGGTTCTTAGAGGCCACTCATTTACTTCATTCCACACTAGGCATCTCAATAGATTGACTCCCTCCATGGAATATATTAAGGATTTATAAAAAACTCGATGTCGATGAAGTGCATGTAATAGAATTTTTCCAAATTTAATGAAATATGTGTTTTTTCCTTCTAACAAAATGTTTATACAATCTTAGAAATTTCATCAAGCAACCTTAATAGCATTTTTGTGCAATACCTTGACAAAAATTCAATACTCTTCTAAGCATAACACAATTGGACTTCACTATGGTGTTTTATTTTATTCTACTCCAGCACAGGATCACTATTTGGGTTATGAATTCATTTATTCTCCTCACCTAGAGCACAATTCTTCATGGGTTCATGATAACAACGAACCCCCTAAAGGTGTAAGCAATGAACAATTCCTACTTGGCTTCATTCTTACCATCACTGCCTCTAAATTATTTGTATTCGTTCTCCCACTAATGCAACTTGTTTTCACCAAGGTTGTGGGTATGGACACATTTTTAACGGTTGTGGAAACGGCAATTATATCATTTTTTAAATCAATGCAACTACTTGATTGCTCTTAAGCACATTTCACACATGGCATATATTGCATGAGTACTAAAATGAATGGACTACATTGTCACTAAAATCAATGCATTGGAACAATTTCTTCTTTCTTTATAAGTAGTCTATTCTTAAAAGTTGGTAAAGCTATATGCTACTCTATAACTTGTTTGAGTTTTCTAGAGATAAACTATGTGCAAATTATGAAACGTTCAATGATTCAAGTGGACACTCTACCCATCGTCACGGGCACTTAAAAACATAGATGACATAAGAAAAGAGTGTTGGGGTTTGTATTTATAGTGTAAAGCTTCATAGTCGTTGTGAGAATTGTGGAAAGTAAAATAAAATAAAAAAGAGCAATTATATTAAAAATAATAAAATATTAAAAGACCATTTTGTTAAAAATAGAAGTAATAGATTGTAAAATAATAGAATAAAGCAAAGAAAAAAAATATATTTTAAAGGGAGATCAATTAGTAGTAATTGAAAACAAGATAATGAGAAGAATTATTGGATGTTTGAAAATAACTCACATATATTACTAATTGTATTTTCTTAAATATATCATTGAACTATATTATTGATTTTATTATTTTTTAATATACTTTATGTGACAACATTCATAGTCATATTGGATGTCATATTGGATGATATGACAATTATTTAATAAAATATTTTCAAAGGTTTAATATCTAGCAAATATTTACATTTAAATGCAAGACAATTAATTAATATGTGACAACATTCATAAATAAGTCAACATTCATAGTTATGGATGTCATATTGGATGATATGACAATTATTTAATAAAATATTTTCAAAGGTTTAATATCTAGTAAAGATTTACATTTAAATGCAAGACAATTAATTAATAAAATATTTTCAAAGGTTTAACATCTAGCAAAGATTTACATTTAATTGCAAGACAAATTCAAAGTTTGACCAATTTCTATTTGGTTTTTATAAACTGAAAGTTTGACCTAAGAGTTCAACACAAACAACAAGGTCCACTAAAAATGAGGGTTTGAGGGTTTTTTCTTTTCCTTTTGGCATTTACATCTAGCTCTAACAAGTAGGGATCAAAATTTTGAATCTTTTCAAATGAAAGATAAGGAAACTTTTCATGATATGTTTTACTAGTCATTGTTTTTATGGGTTTTTCTCCTTTATTAGTCATTTTGATTTTATGCATTTTTTTCTCTATGCCATGAAAATCAAAAGAGGAATCTTACATTTTCTCCCTATGCCATGGCAATTCAAAAAATAATTGTTATCATTTTATACAATGAAATCCCATTATCAAGGAGCTCATGCTAAGGCATGCATGTATCACCTATTTATTGACATTCTATGTTTATATTGTTTTTCTTATAAGCTACAACCTACAACTGAGCCACCTATTGGCATCTAATAATACCTTAGTAGTGGAGATTAGATGTTTTGGTAGTCATTAGTAGTGAATCCTCTCAAGTCACTCTCCTCACCCATGTTGGAGTTGGTATCTCCGACCCTGCTTATCTCTTAATTCTCTTCACACATAATTCAGCAAACCTCATAGTTGTATATTTTCCACACATGATTTAGCATACGTCACGTCAGATCTCATGCAACCTCACAGAAGATTTAAATGTTATGGCATTAACCTCCTATTTCTATTCTCATTGTCATGTAGTTCCTTGGTTTCTGCAATTCTTTACATTACTTCAGTGTTATGAAGAAAGATTATCCTACTTGTTTGATGATCTTCTCATATTTTCCTCTATCTATACATAGCATTAAGACTTCATAAAATAAATCCCTATTAACAATTTACATTTAGTCTATTTAGCATTTTTTTACTTTCATATGAAAAGAATATTTTATTTTAATGTGTCAATGTAGAAGGGTTAAAATAAAGTCAACCTTCAAACTATAATATAACATTTTCTGTCAAATTTGATATGTGGCCCACAAGCCACTTGTCCCTTATGAGTTTGACTCATTGATAGGTAGTCAAATTCAAGATTGAATTAACTTAAGCTCAAAATCAAGCAAAAATATTCTATTGAAGAATACTTAAAAGACTCAATAATTTTGTCAACTAAAAATATAAAATATACAGTAATTTTGTTGATAATCAATATATCTCATAACCATATACTTTCTATCCAACAACTACCCATCCAATACTAATGCTCTCCATTCTAAAGAGTAACACACTCAAGAATAGTAACTCTTGCTACCAACTTCAAGTCTTATTAGTAAATGTTAATCTTCCTTCCCACTTCAAGTCTCAATTTTAAATGTTATTAATTAGATTTTATTTATCTAAACATTTCTAGAAATTAAGATTTTACTAAACTCATTTCAAGTACGGCTGATTTTTTTAAGATTTTATAATATAAACACATTTCTACAAATCAATATTTTACTAAACTCATTTCAAGTATGTTGATTTTCTAACGATTTTCAAATATATTGTGACAAGATTTTCTAATATAAACACATTTCTACAAATCAATATTTTACTAAACTCATTTCAAGTATGTTGATTTTCTAACGATTTTCAAATACAAACACTGTGACAAATAATTCACAACAAAGCATAAAACGTTACGGCTAAAGGTCAAATGAGAATAGCATTATCCTCCAGGGTACAATCCACAACCCATCCAAACAAAATTGGTACAAAAATGACCGTACCAAGAAGTTAAAACAACAAGAAGGTTGTTTCCCATCGAAAATGCATATATTGGTGAGGACAATCTGCCATTAAATAAGAGTTAGACTACTCATTTAAGACTGTTAATAACATCCATTCAAATAAGAGGATAAATCACTTGGAAATAATGGAGTAAGCACCAGTTCTAAGCTTCAGTTGTGAGAGTCAGTGGTAGGGGTGTTAAGAGTCAGTTCTTAGTTAAGAGTCTAGTTGTCTTTGGTTTGCATGTAACCAACTCGGTAGAGTCTTTTCCTATATAAGGATGTAATCCGTCTTCATTTAATAATAGAGAAGTGAGCGCAACCTCACCGTGTGTTTGGTTCGTATATTTTATCTTGGTATCAGAGCCATGGGAGTGAGGTGCGTAAATTCTAGAGGTTCACAGGTCTCTCCTCTGGTAGGGTGCGAACCTATATTACTCACACTTTTGTGCACGCTCGGAACCAAAAAATTTCGCAGGCTGTTGTGCATTTAAGTGCGAACTTCCTTCACGATTTTCGCAACCCAGTAACGGGTGAGGTGCGAACTCCCCACAGCCAAGTAAAGGATGCGGTGCGAACTCCCCGCAGTCAACTCCAGCGTGAGGTGTGGACTCCCCGCAGTCAACTCCAGCGTGAGCGTGCAGCGTGAGTTTGGGTGCAGCGTGAGGTTGAGTGGATCGGTGATAGTTTTAAACATTTGCGTGAGTTTAATTCATAACCATCCTCCATTTCATGATTTGCGTATACAGAGTTGAGCTACCAATCGTGAAGATCTATTTTTAAACCATGAAGTTTGCATGGTGAGTGGAGTTTTGAAACACATGCGTGGTGGTGAGTTTTGAATGCATGCGTGGTGAGTGAGCGTGAAGTTTGCATGCATAAGTGCCTTTTATTTTTGGAGCATTTAAAAAGAAGAAGTGCATTCAAAACTTATACATGGTGGTGGTGAGTTTTGAATAAGAAGTTTTCATTTATTATTATTATTATTAAAAGTGGATAAAGTGTATGCATGTGGAGTTTAAAACTTTATATGGACTATAAAGAAGTTTATTAAAGAGGGTAAGAGATTTAAGAAATTGTGAAGTGGATTTTTATTCAAAGTGGGTTTTATTTTGAAGTATAAGTGGATATTAAAGTTTATTCAAGAGAATATTATTTGTGAGATTTTGTGTGTGAAAGTTGAGAGCTGAAATTGAGACGGATCGGTGGCATCCGAAGGCAGAACGACAAAAAGTTGCATATCCTTGGTGATTTTCTTGCAGAGACTAAATTGCAACGATGGCGAATCCGCTGGCAGAGACCTACCTCAACGAAGCCAACAAGTTAGATGGCTCAAATTTCATCAACTGGAAATTCAAGATACAGACGCTCATGGAGGGCTATGGTGTCTGGAACATTGCGAAGGGAACTGAACTGAAACCTGATGCGGCTGCAGGTGCGACAGCAGCATAGATCCAAGACTGGGAGAAACACGAAAACAAGGCAAAAGTATTGTTGCGCATGTCAGTTAAAGATAGCATAATTCCACATATTAGAGACGCTACAACTTCTGTTGCAACATGGACAACTCTTAAAGCATTGTATGAAACTAGCAACACAAATCACATTTTATTCCTGAAAACTAAATTGCTAGGCATTAAGATGGATGGAAATGAATCTGTTAATTCATTTTTGGGTCGCATTAAAGAGGTGAAAGACAAGCTAGTAAATATAGGGGAAACTGTTTCCAACACTGATCTAGTGACTATTACCTTAAATGGTATGCTAAAAGATTATCATATATTCATAACAGGGCTTGCAGCAAGGGAGAAACCTCCTACGTTTGAAGAACTGACAGGTATTTTGTTGCAAGAGGAAGAGAGGTGCGAGAATCTGAAGCCTCCGAGTAAAGATTTGGCACTGTGGTCAAATAATAGATCTGCGAGAGGGAGATCAAGAGTAAGAGGCAGAGGAGGCACTTCATGGCAGAGAGGCGGTTCATGGCAGAGAGGCAGTTCATTACAGAGAAGACAATCTCCAAATCAAGGTATGCAATCTGATAGGAATGAGTCTAAGAGTTGTTTTTATTGTGGTCAACCTGGACATATGGTTAAAGACTGTCATAAGAAGAAAAGTGATGAGGCTAGAAATAAACCTAGAACACATTCAAGTCATTATGCAGAAAAATCTTCAAATCAAAATCACAAATTATTTATTGCTAATGATGATATTGATGAACCCCCGAATTTTGACTCACGGAATCTTAGGCTATTTGTATCTAACGCTGCTTTATCTGCTGAAACGGATGACTCTGATGCCTGGTTTGTGGATTCTGGAGCATCAGTACATATGACTTGTAATAAAAATTGGTATGCTAATTTTAAAGAAACACAGAATGGTGCCAGCATATATCTTGGAGATGACCGCGCTCATCAGATCAAGGGATATGGAGACATTCATGTGACATTGTCGAATGGTATTGTTCGTCACATTCGCAATGTGGTGTATGTGCCAGGAATAAAGAAAAATTTGATCTCCGTGTCCACCATTATAGATCAGAACTTGAAGGTTGAATTCTTCAAGAATTATTGCATAGTGAAGGATCTGTTGGACCACTTTCGAACTGTTGCAACAAGAGTCAGAGTAGGAGGTCTATACAAACTTGATGTTACTAGCAAAGTACATCATGCACTGACTTCTGCCACTATGCCAACAGAGATTCTTTGGCATCAAAGGTATGGACACATCAATCATCCTGATTTATTGTTATTACAAAAAAAGAATATGGTTGAAGGA
>JZKD02S2171413.1:232584-245305 GCA_000966675.3 Picea glauca
GTCCCTATCTGAGACAATGGTTTGTGGGAGTCCAAAATGTACCCAGACTCATTCAAAGAAGATCTTGGCAGTGGCCTTTACTGTGATGCTCTTCTTGCAGGAAACCAGAATCACCATCTTAGAAAAGAGGTCAACAACCACAAAAACACAGTCATTTCCCCGCTTGGTGGACGGGAGGCCCGACATCTAGTCCATTGAGATGGATTCCCATGGCCTGTCAAGAGTAAGAAGAGGGGTGTACAAGCCATATTTCTTAGTGGTTGGTTTGGAAATAACACAAGCAGTGCAAGACCTGATATACTTGTTGACCTCATGTCGGAGTTTCAGCCAGTAAAAATGTTTCTGTAGCATCGCCACTGTCTTTTCGATGCTGAAGTGTCCTGCCACTCGACTGTAGTGTGCTTCCTAGTTCAACTTCGCTCACTCACTTGATGGAACACAAAAATGGCCCAGATGACACAACAATCCATTCTGAAGATAGAAATTATCGACAACTATGTTTGCACCCAACATTTGGTAGGTGGTGGCAAAGTCTAGGTCTGTCTCATAGAGTTGGGGCCATCCAGAGGTCTCGTGGCCGCAAGAGTCTAGCACCGTGGTGAGTTTCGCGACTGGTGGTCTGCTGAGGCAATCAACAATGTGATTGGTGCTTCATGTTTTATACTTGATGTTGAGGTGGAATTGCTGCAAGTATGTGGACCACTTTTGATGGCAGTCATTCTGCAATTTTCCTTGTGTCTGCATAAACTGCAATGACTTATGATCAATGTGGATGATTTTCTCCTTCCCAAGAATGTAATGTCTCCACTGGCGGCAGGCTTGCACAATGGAGTACATTTCTTTGTCATAACTAGGGTACTTACGAACAACATCGGATAGTGTCTCACTATGATAGGCCACGGGGTGGTCATGCTGAGTGAGAACGGCACCCACAGCATAGTCTGAAGCATCTATCTCGATCTCAAAGGGATGTTGTAGGTCTGGTAGTGAAAGTATTGGGGATGAGCACAAACGCTGCTTCAAATCATCGAACACTTGTTGTTGGGACTGGCCCCATGAAAATTTTTCCTTACCACCACCCCTGGTGATTTGGCTGAGGGCCCATGCAATATGGGAGAATCCCAACACAAATCTGCGGTAGAAATTGGCAAGGCCCAAGAAGCTCTAAAGCTTAGTGAGTGTGTTTGGGGCTGGCCAGTCATGGATGACTTGGATCTTGGCTGGATCCACATGTACACCATGTTGATCAATGATGTAGCCCAGGTAATGGACCCTGTCCATGCCGAAGAAGCATTTTTCCAAGTTGGCGTATAGCTTGTGTTGTCGCAGGGTGTGCAGAACCTGCTGAATATGCTGCAAGTGTTCAGCCCAAGTCTTGTTGTAAATGAGAATGTCATCGAGATACACCACTACAAAATTATTGGTGAATGGTCGCAGGATATCGTCCATCATCCTCATGAAAGTGGCCAGAGCATTTGTCAAACCAAAGGGCATGACCAACCATTCAAAAAGGTCTTCCTTTGACTTGAAGGTGGTCTTCCATACATCTGTCTATTCTATCGGGACCTAGTGGTAGCCAGACTTCAGATCAATCTTACTGAAGTATTTAGCCCCCGTGATTTGATCAAGGAGGTCGTCAATTCGGGGAATCGGGTACTGGTTTCTGACTGTGATTTTATTCAGAGCCCGGTAATCAATGCAGAGTCACCAGGTTCCATCTTTCTTATGTACCAGCATGATTGGGCTACCACAAGGTGATGAGTTGGGATGGATGTGCCCCTTGTGGAGCAGTTCTTGGATTTGTCGCTTGATCTCCTCATTCTCTAACAGAGAGCGACGATAGACTGGCCCATTGGGCAGCAGTGCACAGAGGGTCAGATCGATGGGGTGCTTGACCTGGCAGTGCAGAGGTACCTCAGTAGGTGAGGTGAAGATATCTGAGTATTCTTCCACGACCTTATCTACTTGCTTATGTTGTGTAGAGAGGTCGGTCGCAAAGACCCTGGATGTGGCTATGATATTTCGCTTATTTTGAGAGAGAATCACAAAGAAGACAAACTTCCCCATCTGAGAGATGACCTTCCTGCATTGCTTAGCAGAGATCAAGGAAATAGCACTAGGTGGGACTGCCTCAGGTATCCTGTTCAAAGTAATAATAACACTACGAGGCCTAGACTCATATACAGCATGATGTTTCCATAAATAAGGTTGGCCCAAAAGAACATCACAAACTTCGAGAGGAGAAACATCACACAATACCTCGTCTTTGAAGGGCTTGATGTCGTATGACAGTCGACACTGTTGGCTGACGCGGAGATCACTTCCTTGGTGGAGCCATCCAATGGTGTAAGGTTATGGGTGAGGCATTGTGGGCAGGGCCATCTACTTGACGACCTCTGCAGAGATGAGGTTCTTCTGGCTACCGCTGTCAACGATGAAGTGCAGCGGGGTGCCTTTTACCCACATTTGTGAATGAAAGAGGTGCTCTCCTTCTTCTGGCTCATCTGGTTCACTAGACTGGAGCTTGGTGGTAGCAACGGTGGCACTGGGTTCTGCGTCAATGATCCATCTTCCCCTTTCTGGTTCTGTCTCAGAGTCAGAATCCGCATCTGATTTAGAGGATTTCACTTCAGCCACCAATGACTTCTTTGAGCGACAATCAACAGTGTTATGCCAAGGGCTCTTATGGAAGTCGCACCACTTCCCGGTATCTTTCTTTGTCTTTCCAATTTCCTTCTTTGCTTGCGGCTTGGACTGGTTTTCTTGATACTGCCCATCTTTTCTCTGTCCTTTCTTCTGTGGGTTGGGGCTGCCCTTTCCTGGCTTTTGTTGTGAGGGGTTCCCAGGCCCAAATTGTTGTGTCTTTTGTTTGAGCTTTTGCTCGATTTTGACGGCATATCAGTAGGCTGCACCCAAGGATGAGATGTCTAGAAATTCCATTTCGGTCTGTATGTATCTATGCAGAGCACTGCAATACTTGAGCACCAGATGTCGCTCTGAATCTTTGATACCCAACTTGGTGCACAAGGTATGGAAGATATTTGTGAAATCTTGCACTCCTCGGTCTCTTTCTTGCCACAGTGTGGTCTATTTGGTATATAAGTCGTGATAACTTCCAACAGGGTAGTATTATTCCTTAATAACATCCCTGAAGGAATCTCAGGTGGCTGTGACTGTAAATAATGAGGGTTCCTCTGTTTCCTTTTTCTCACAGAACGTTTCCCACCAATCTTTGACATGGGGGATGGCTTTGAGGAGCTCAAAAGTAATATTTTCTCTATTCGAGAAGTTATGGACAGAAAAATACTCTTCTAGCAGATTCAACCACTTGTCTACAACATCTGCGTCTATCTGACCTTCAAATATAGGAATATCGAAGTTTATTTGTACCTTGAAGGGGGTGGCACCTCTGCTCGAAGAAGATGTGTCGTCTGTTGGTAGTCAACGGAGGATTTGCCCAAAACTATCCCTCATCTCGTTCCTCTGTTGCACGAGGGATTCCTCAATAAACAGTTTGAGAGGATCTCCTGTCCCATCATATTTCTTTTCTCCTGCCATGAGAGGTCATTTGGGCGTGCAAGAGATTTTTTCCTCAAGAGAAACAAGCTCAAGACCCAACTCTTTGTACTCTGACCTCGTTGGGGACATACATTAAGATGACAAGGAGCAAACCGCTCTAATACCACTAATCTAGATTTTATGAGCAGAACAAAATGAATACAGATTATTAACAATTTCTTAACACAAAATAATAGAGATACAGTAAAACTGGTTTTCTATTCAATAATGAAATAAGCTGAAACTGTAAAATGCAGCGAAAACAAGCTTGTTGGAATGGTGGCGACTTATCTCTAAGAAGAGATGTGATGGTTGCGCTCATTCGCAAGAAGATGATTACAATGAGGCTCTAAAGGCCTTTTACAATAAACATGAATTTCAAAAACCCTAGACATCCAAAAACCTAACCCTAGGAGATGAAGCGTCAAAAGTCATGTGGGCCCCGTTTGGGTAAGTTAGTACATTAACTTCTCGGGATCATAACTTTTGCACACGATCTCCGTTTTAGGCGTATGATAGCTCATTGGAAAGGTATTGTCGAGGAGATTAATTTTGGGGACTAAATCATGCCATCGAAGATCATTGGGTTGGGACGATCCCAAAAAACCTTCATTTAGGCCCTCAAAATGGCCCCAGAAGTGAAAACTGCTAAAAATAGTAAATTTCCAAAATTGTCAGAAAACTATTTTGAGCCAGTTGGAAAAGGTGGGTGGCCACCGATATCCATATGGATTATCTTGTCCGTCTGTTATATATTTATTTTCCACATGATCACCTGATGCACATCATCTAAAGGTTAGCCGGCTAAGACACTGAGGTATGTCACTTTTCCCTTGACTTTTCAGCATCATTTTGCATGGTTGCAGGTTGTTCCTTTGTAACCCGTGACCTAAAATTATTGGTCGCGAGTTGATCTCTTGCAAGTCGTGACTGGTTGCAAACTACAGGAATGCGGGGTGTGATCGGGTCTGTTACTCCTCAATTAGGATTGGTTACAAAAAGATGAGATTAAATTTCAGATTTCTCGTAATACAGCCTCGAGAAGTTTGTTGTCTTAAGTATCTAGATTGATCCCACATCTTATCTCTGTCATCTTATATATTGAGGGTCTCTCATGGAAAAAGGGGGAGGAAAAGAAAGAGTAATCTTATACTGTCGGATTGATTATAGAGCTTGGGCAAGGAGATTGGGAAGACCTTCGTCCAGTCATTTGATTGTAAGCTTCTTATTTTATTAATAGAATATGCACATGACTTTCCCCTCTATTTGGTTGTATGTGGCTATTATGATTCTTGTAGAGAGTTAATATTTCCATGTTTTCATGTTATATTATTAGATCAGTTATTAATTGATGCATGTTATATTTGATCATGTGAGAGGTATATGTTTTTGTTTCCATATGTGCAGATCTGCATTCTCAAAAGCGAAGGACATCTTCAGAAGAGAAAACAACCAAGGAGCACGCGGGGACAACCATTAAATTACCAAATAGGCTTCTTATTCCATTATCTCATAGATTTATTCATGTGTGATTCAGATCCAGGAAACTCTATTGTTTGTATCTCTATTTTGTCTTGGGTCTAGGAAGAGTCTAAGGGAGGTAACTCCTGCAAGGTACAATTATCCTATAACAGTATGGCGACTCCACTAGGGAAGTCATCATTGCTTATCTAGTTTCTTCCTCTGTTTCTTTAAATCTATTTTTACAATATCCTTGCCCGTTTAAGCCCTATTTTCGTTTTTGTTCTACCAGCAAGTCTTTTTCTAATTATGTTTGAATTTTTTTGGTCCTAGATCTAATAGATATACCTTAGATCTATTAATTTTTGCATATGTATGATCACGGTCATGGGTTACTTATGCATACAAAGAAACCCCATCATTTGTGGTCATGAGTTACTCCATTGCAACACATGGCCTCCCAAAAAATTGCACTATGTAGTGCGACCAGTGTGTATGGTCATAGTTTGCTCATGTACAACTAGCGATCGGTCACTTTGTCTTAATTGACAACATTTGATCGGGCACTTAAAGGCTATTTTTTAAAGGGGCATCCTTCAAATCTAGCACAAATCTATTTTTTGTTTTTATTTTTTTATTGTTATCACATCCTTATAGATCTTTCCCAAATTTGTTCCAGCAGTCATTGCTACGGCCTTTTTTTCAAGTCATTTGAATTTTTTTCTTTCGTATGCCATTTGTTTGATTAATTCAAAGCACTTATCGTTTTTGTGGGTATGGTTTGGATTCTATAACCTTATTCCCTCGGTCTTTTAGTGTTGGTGGTACTCATGTAAGAGAGTCCATTTACTTTCAAATACCTTTGGATGTGCCTTCAAATTTGCTTCCATTGTTTTAAACAAAGAAAAATCTCTTGATTTTCCATCTCATTTTCGGTTCTACTTGGAATTTTTTCTTCATTTGTAATACATCATTTTCATATTGTTCATAATCTTTTCGATATATTATTGCCCATCCTTTTTTATTTGTGTGATGCAAAATGTGTGGTTTTTTCTTTTGATTGACATAATCTTTGAAAAAAAAAAAAAAAGTTCTTTAAGAGCTTTGTGTTGCATTTTAGAATAATTTGGTTAAAAGTCTTTGGTTCACTAGTGGAGCTAAAATTTGTAGTGTCAAAAACATTTAAAGGAAAAAGTTTGCATTTCATTTAGGAATTTCATTCGCATTGGTGCACATATTTCATTGAAAAAGAAAAATCTCTCTCCCTTTCCCTTAAGTAGTTTTTCATCAAAAGAATTTTTTGCATTTTTACATATATCTTTATTTTTGGATTGATCTTTAGTCAAAACACCATCAAGTCTTTCATTTTTCTCCCTTTGAGTAAACAACAATCATTTAAAATCCAATGCAATTAAAACATTTTTGTTTGATAGCAAACCAACAATAGCTTAGGATCTAGGGCCTTGGAATAGTTTTGGAGAGTTAATTCTCCAAGGCCACCAAACGAGACTAGGACAATTAATGAGCGAAAATCTAGTAGTAACAAAACTGGTTCCGAGAAATCTCTCCTCACACGCGAGTTAAGCACTAGGTTAAGCTAAGAAAGTGGCTGAGATATCCCTTCTCCATTTTCTTGGTGGGACTACTTCATGTATTGGGGGTTTCAAGATGTGTACGTCCCTAGAGTAACTCTAATGTTCGAAAAATTTTAGGTGCCAAGACTTGACCTGGAATTCCCCGCCCACACAATAGTCTTGACTGACGATTGTTCCACCTAGCCTCATTTTTGTGAATTGGTAACCTTATTGGCCTATCCTAGGTAGCTACATAGGTGACTACAAGGGGGAATCCTTGTGGTACCTAGGGTAGATGTTGAATCTTTGTATCAATGAACTAGGGAGGGTATTTTCTTGCGGGCTCTTACTTGCACCTTGGTGAGATGTTGTATGATGGTTATCATAACTTCTTCTTGTATCTTCATTGATGGCTTGACATCCCATCTTCAGAACACCCTTAGATCGACTGGTTTTCTTACTTGATCTCTCATATTTGGCTAAGTGTATGCTCTATGTATTAGTTTCATAGTTGGCCATAGGATCACTTTTATTTATTTATTTAAATTTTTATCTTATCCATCGTGGTCGACTTACCCTGTCATTGTTCCATAATAATTATCGGGTTTGGACTGAAAATATCCTATCAAGACGAAAAACCAGTTGTTTGACAACTGTTCGCTTGTCCTCATCCTCGACTTGAGTTAGAAGATTCCCCATTTTTTGTGTGAAATCTACCATGTCATCATTCTAGAACTACCATTGGGTTATCCATACCCGACTAAGAAGACCTTCGACCATTTGTTAGACAAGAAATGAGTTCAACATATGAAGACACCAATACTGTCGACGTGGAAGATTCTGTAATAGGAGATTATCCATCTGGAGTTGTAACCATAAGTGAAGGTCATTTTAACCCTCCTTCCACCTCTCCTCTACTTGATTGTTTCCCCCACAACTTAGGGAAACAAAATTATCCTGATAGTGACCCTTTTTCAACATTAAATACACCTATGTTGAGTGGCAATGTTACCTCTATCATTCCAATTTCTACTCCCACATTGTCTAGCACGCCAAGTGGTATCCCAATAAATCTACTTGTGCCATCAACCAGTGGACATGGGAATCCACTTATATCATCACTTAGTAGAGTAGGTGATCCATATTTTATGAGCAGAATGAAATGACTACAGATTATTAACAACTTCTTAACACAAAATAACAGAGATACAATAAAACTGGTTTTCTATTCAATAAGGAAATAAGTTGAAACTATAAAATGCAGCGGAAAACAAGCTTGTTGGAATGGTGGCGGCTTATCTCTGAGAAGAGATGTGAAGGTTGTGCTCATTCACAAGAAGATGATTACAATGAGGCTCTAAAGGCCTTTTTACAATAAAAAGGAATGCCAAAAACCTAACCCTAGGAGATGAAGCGCCAAAAGTCATGTGGGCCCCATTTGGGTAAGTTAGTACATCAACTTCCCGGTGTCGTAACTTTTGCATACTATCTATGTTTTAGGTGCATAATAGCCCATTGGAAAGGTATCATCGAGGAGATTCATTTTGGGGGAAATATCGAAGGAACTTCTATATTGCTCCATGTTTTCCAAAAAATGTCATTTAGGGCCTCAAAACAACTCTGGAAGTGAAAAACTACTAAAAATAGTAAATTACCAAAATTGCCAAAAAACAGTTTTGAGCCAGTTGGAAAAGGTGGGTGGTCATCGATATCCACCTGGATCAGCCCTCCCTCCTTTGGAATCAATGGTCTCCATTGTGTTTATTTCCTCCATCAGATGAGGAAATTTATGTTGAATTTGGCCCAGGGTGAGCCACTTGTCTTGGTGCAGCAGCTTCCCTACTTTGATGACTCGATAAAGATGGATCATTTGTTGTCGAGTGCCCTTGATATGTGTGTCCACAATCTGATCATTGGATGCCTATTGTATGCATTCGAGGTTGAGCTTTTCTAGTGTCAGTTGTTCTGCTACTTCTGAGGTGTCCAATAATAGTGGGAAATAAGGGCGAAGGAGATCCACTTTGAACACTGGGTGTAGGCCAAGGAAAGGAGGAATGTTGAGTTCAAAATAATTGTCCCCCATGGACTTGGTGATGGTGTATGGCCCATAACAGAGTGGGCGAAGATTTTGATGGGATCATGTAAGGCATTCTTTCTGCAAGTGCAACCAAACTTTGTCGCCCACCTGAAACTTATGTGGCACCCGATGTTGATCATGGCGTTGCTTGTACTTGTCATTGGACTTTTGTAGGATATCCTGAACCTGTTGGAGGATGTGTTGGATCCTATCAATGAATCGGGTGGCTTTGTCAGCTTCAGTTGGAGCAGGAGATGAGTCGGTCGAGGTGGCCGCAAGAGGAAGTGCAACATCAAAGGGACCCAATGGTTGGAATCCCAACCCCACCTAAAAGGGGTTGTGGTCGGTTGAGCTATGCAGGTCTCGGTTATAGCTATGTTGGACATAGGGAAGGCTCTCATCCCATGTGTGAGGGTTCTTTGAATTATACATGCGAAGGATATGCACAATCATTCGATTTACGACCTCAGATTGGCCATTTGTCTTGGGGTGGAAGGCCGTGGATTTGGTGATCTTGGTGTCCAGCAGTGACCAGAGGCTCGACCAGAATGTGTTGAGAAATCGACTGTCCCTATCTGAGACAATGGTTTGTGGGATTCCAAAATGTAACCAAACTCGTTCAAAGAAGATCTTGGCAGTGGCCTATGATGTGATTCTCTTCTTGTAGGCAACCAAGATTGCCATCTTAGAAAAGCGATCAACAACCAAAAAAACACAGTCATTTCCCCACTTGGTGGACGAGAGGCCCAACATGTAGTCCATTGAGATGGATTCCCATCGCCTTTCGGGAGTAGGAAGAGGGGTGTATAGGCCCTTTTTGTTAGTGGTCGGTTTGGCAATAACGCAAGCAGTGCATGACCTGATATACTTGCTAACCTCCTGCGAAGTTTAGGTCAATAGAAATGTTTCTGTAGCATCGCCACTGTATTTTTGACACCGAAGTGTCCTGTCACCCGACTGTAGTTGGATTCCCAGATCAACATCACTCACTCGCTTGATGGAACAAAAATATGGCCCAGACGACACAACAACCCATCATGAAGATAGAAATTATCGACAACTGCGTTTTCACCCAACATTTGGTAGGTAGTGGCAAAGTTCGGGTCTGTATCATAGAGTTGGGGCCATCCATAGGTCTCATGGCCACAAGAGTCTAGCACCGTGGTTAGTGTCGTGACTGGCGGTCTACTGAGGAAATCAGTGACGTGGTTGGTGCTTCCTGTTTTATACTTGATGTTGAGGTGGAATTGTTGCAAGTGCGTGGACCACTTTTGATGGTGGTCGTTCTGCAACTTTCCTTGTGTCTGCATGAATTGAAATGGCTTATGGTCAATGTGGATGATTGTCTCCTTCCCAAGAATGTAATGTCTCCACTGGCGACAGGATTTCACAATGGAGTACATTTCTTTTTCGTAAGTAGGGTACTTACAGACAACATCTGATAGTGTCTCACTATGATAGGCCACAGGGTGGTCGTGCTGAGTGAGAATGGCACACACAACATAATCTGAAGCATATGTCTTGATATCAAAGGGTTGTTGCAGGTCTGGTAGTGAAATTACTAGGGCTGAGCACAAGCATTGCTTCAAATCATTGAACACTCGTTGTTGGGACAAGCACCACGCAAATTTATTCTTACCGCCATCCCTGGTTATTTGGCTGAGGGCCCATGCAATATGGCAGAATTCCATCACAAACCTGCAATAGAAATTGGAAAGGCCCAAGAAGATCCGAAGCTCAGTGAGTGTGGTGGGGGTTGGCTAGTCATGGATGACTTGGATCTTGGTTGGATCCACATGTACGCCATGCCGATCAACGATGTAGCCCAGGTAATGGACCATGTCCATGCCGAAGGATCATTTTTCCAAGTTGGTGTACATCTTGTGTTGTCGCAGGGTGTGTAGAACTTGCTAAATATGATGCAAGTGTTCGTCCTAAGTCTTGTTGTAAATGAGAATGTCATCCATATACACCACTACAAAAGTATTGGTGAATGGTCACAGGATATCGTCCATTATCCTCATGAAAGTGGTTGGAGCATTTGTCAAACCAAAGGGCATGACCAACCATTCAAAAAGGCCTTCCTTTAACTTGAAGGCGGTCTTCCATACATATGTTTGTTCTATCGAGACTTGGTGGTAGTTAGACTTCATATCAATCTTACTGAAGTATTTGGCCCCTATGAGTTGATCAAGGAGGTCGTCGATTCAGGGAATTGGGTACCGGTTTCTGACTGTGATTTTATTCAGAGCCCGATAATCAATGCAGAGTCTCCAGGTTCCATCTTTCTTCTATAACAACATGATTGGGCTCCAGCAAGGTGATGAGTTGGGACAGATGTGCCCCTTGTGGAGCAGTTCTTGGATTTGTCACTTCATCTCCTCATTCTCTAACATAGAGCGGTGATAGACTGGCCCATTAGGAAGTGGTGCGTCGAGGGTCAGATCGATGGGGTACTTGACCTAGCAGTGCAGAGGTACCCCAGTAGGTGAGGAGAAGATATCTGAGTATTCTTCCATGACCTTATCTACTTGCTTTTACTCTATGGAGAGGTCGGCCGCAGATACCCTGGATGTGGTTGTGATCTTTCTCTCATTCTGAGATTGAATCACGAAGAAGAAAAAATTCCCCATCTGAGAGATGACCTTCCTACATTGCTTAGCAGAGATCAAGGAAATAGCACTAGGTGGGACTGCCTCAGGTATCCTTTACAATTTCCTGTTCAAAGTAATAATAACACTACAAGGCCTAGACTCATATACAACATGACGTTTCCACAAATAAGGTTGGCCCAAAAGCACATCACAAAGTGATTCTAGATTACATGTTGTGATGATGTGCCAACTTAATTGTTGTGATGCCAGCCTCGTGTTGTGATGATGTGCCAGCTTAAGTGTTGTGATGCCAACATCATGTTGATGACATGCCAACCTCTTGTTGTGATGATGTGTCAGCCTCGTGCTGTGATGATGTGTTGCCAGCTTCATGTTGTGATGTCAGCCTCATGCTAAAGACTCTCATCCTAGTGTTGATGTTGATGATGCTCCAGCCTTCTTGTTGTGATGTTGTTGTTCTTGATGATGCTCCGACCTTTGTTCTGTGATATTGCTTCTTTTGATGTTGTATCAACCTTGTGTTGTTATTGATGATGATGATGTATTAGTGTTATACTAATCCATGTTGATGCAGTTTATGATGACGATGCCACTTCAACTTCTTGCTGAAGTTGATGATGACGATGCCACTTCATCTTCTTGCTAAAGTTGATGATGATGATGCCACTTCAGCTTCTTGCTGAAGTTGATGATGACAATGTCACTTCAGCTTCTTGCTGAAGTTGATGATGATGATGCCACTTCAGCTTCTTTCTGAAGTTGATGATGATGATGCCACTTCAGCTTCTTGTTGAAGATGATGATGATGATGCCACTTTAGCCTCTTGTTGAAGTTGATGATGACGATGCCACTTCAGCTTTTTGTTGAAGTTGATGATGATGATGCCACTTCATCTTCTTCCTGAATTTGATGATGATGATGCCACTTCATCTTCTTGCTGAAGATGATGATGATGATGTCACTTCAGCCTCTTGCTGAAGAAGATGATGATGATGCCACTTTAGTTCCTTTCTGAAGATGACTATGATTATGATGATGTTATTTTATCATTCATGCCGAAGATGATGATCTTTCTTTAGCCTCACGCTGAAGATTATGATGATGTTACCTTAGCCTCATGATGATGAGGATGATGATGCCATTCCATCTCCCTATTGTGAATGATGATGTTGATGATGAGAAAAACTTCCGATGATTTATAGATATGCCAGTCAGTGTTCCAAGATGTTGTTGATGATGTTGCCCTCTCTCTCGCCTAATGTTGTTGTAGAATACCCTTCTTGTTAAGGGGGAGTGTTGAAATAATGTAACTGCAAAGATTATTCTAATTATTATTGATGTATTATTCATTAGATCAATCCCCTTTTGTGGATTGATCATGTCAGGTATTGTAAATGACCAAATCCCCTTTTGTGGATTGGTCAAACCCTAATTG
>JZKD02S2171413.1:245355-270803 GCA_000966675.3 Picea glauca
ATTTGTTTGAGTTATCTCTTGGAATTGTATTGGCTATCTATATTAATGAAGTTTTTGTTAGGTTTTCTCCCCCATGAGGGTTTCCCAGGATAAATGATGTGTCTCTTGTGATTGTGTATTTCTCAATCATCCTATCTATGTTATTGTTATCTAATGAAATGAAATGAAACTCAATAATAGCTTAAACCTTAACAATTGATGTATCTGGAAACCTTATCCTCGTCTCTCTCTCTCCGTCCAACCCTAATGTTCAATCTGTAGAACTCCTCTGTGTATTCCTTCACAGCCATCCCCTTCTGTCTCAAGTTCTGCATCCTCCTGAAAATATTTATCTGGTAATCCTTGGGCATGAATTTTTCCTTTAGCTTGGCTACCATTCGATCCCAACTCTTAATATTTTGCTTGCCCTTGATCCTCCTATCAGCCTGGAGTTCATCCCACCACAGTTTTTCATGTCCTTTTAACCTAGTGACCACATGTCTCACCTTTTTCTCCTCTTCGACATCCTCATAGTCGAAATACTTGTCCATTTCTCGTATCTGATCAAGCAATTATTCTTTGTCTAAATTTCCTTCATACATTAGGACATCAATCTTTGCTCTGGATCCCAATTTGACAACTGCTTTCAGCAAGCACTCTTCCACAACATCCTCAACTACTACTTCTTCGACTTATACATCTTCATTTTCTGCTTCGTTGATGTCTCCAGCATCAGGTGCTCTCCTTTGTGTTGCATCCATGGCATCCAGCCTTGCATGCAGTTCTCTCATATCCATTTCCATATCTCTATTGGCTACGAGTGACTCAACACGTCTTCTAGGCGACATTGTGTTGTCGCTTCTGATATCACCTTGACGATATCAATCTACTCCTCTTTCTACAGAAATCAATTATGTATCTTTCTTTGATACCACTTTATCACAAAACCCCTTCCCTCTACAGGGTTGCTCGACCTCCCGGTCTTGGATCGTTCGAAATACTGAGTCAGAGTGACTCCGTGGGTCCCTATAGCACCCAAAACCACTCTACCCACACACACATGTCCTTTTTCAAATGACCACGATTATGATCGTGGGCCTGTCTCTCCTTAATTCGGGCTTCAGGGATATCCCGAACTCCTCCTTCAAATTTTTCTCGAAGTGATTTTCTCTGAATCTCTGGACTTCTTCCATGCGTCTCCTAAGATCCTCCACCCCCACTATGGTTCAGGTTTCATGACTTCTTGAAACTCTAGCACTCTCATCCACGAACCTCTGGACTCCCAATTTCTGAATTCCTTGATCCGTTGCCATGTGTTCTCCTTGTGATCAATGACTAAGGTTGAATCGCAACTTCGGACTTCGTGATTCTACTTTCGAAAACCTCCAAACTTCCCAAACTCTGAAGTGTTGAAACACCTTACGGCTACACTCCACGTAGCTCTCCCATATCTGACGGTCTGGAATAGTTCGTCTCTCCCTGAAATGAATCTTGTCCACTGACTTTATGAGAACTTCAGGGATTTCTCTCCTTGAAGATTATCCACCATTCTCTCTCCTAAGCTTAACCTCTTCGGATTTCTCTTGTTCCTCTGAACATTACCTTTGACACTTAGTCGAAATCTCGATCTACGCATACCTTGCGACGGGTCTCCAACAACTTTCCTCTTATGTGGCTAAAATCACACTATTCCTTCTAAGATTTTGAGTTCTAAAACTCTGTCATGCACTCCTTGCGAATGTTTATGCACTCCTTTCATACGCAAGCTCCACACTATCTCTTCTGATCTTACGAGTCAAAATAGACTCGTTCACACACTCCTTGTGGATGCTATGCACTCCTTGCACTCGCTCAATGAAGAGAAACAATTGAAACTTACTTACTTTCCACGGTGAATCATATATTCAACCCTATAAATGCATTCATGAATACAAGAACAAGAAATAACAGAGAATAAAATAGGATAACCAATCTACCATTCACTCATTCAGATAGACACAATAATAACACACATTTGGAACGATAGTCCTCTACTATATTCATTCAACTGAAATTTACATACATTCATACAATATTTATCTGCAACTCCCAGATCTTGGCTACAATGGAAATCTACACATTAGATTCAACAACCTTTTCTTGGCAACAATACAAAGCTTTATACAAAGAGGCACTCTTCGAGCCTTTCCCTCCAACTACTCTACGCTATCTTATCGAAATTAAATGCTACCAACTACTTAAAATTTATTACAATAAATATCGAGTCAGGTAGATAAGAGCAGGCGCTCCAAATATGTGTTGCAATCCTTCACATTAAAACAAAATACATCTCCCCATCGATCTTACGCGATGGCTCAACCTCCGATCATTAAAATGTTCATAAATCAAAATCTTTGTCGTATATTACATTAATACACTATATTTGAAATTCAAAATGTTTCAAAATACGCGCTAGTGCGCCCAGCTATCTTCCACACATGCTTTGCTGGTGATGCTCCTACATCAGTTGGCCAGTTGACTGAGCATCTTAGTCAATTGACTGTAGCTAGAAATCCCATCTCTTCTGTGTCCACAACCAATTCGACTCTGGCCCCTACTCAAACCTACAAGGTGAACACGGTGCAATCCATTGGACTGAAGAAAACTCAACAATCTGGAGAGAAGAAGAGAAATAATAACAATAATAATAAAAATTCTTCTTCTTAATAGATAGGTCAACAAACCCAAGACCCCAATTGTGGGAAAAAACAAAAGAAAGGTAAAATATCCTTGTATGGTGCGTAAGGAGGACCACTTTACCAAATACTACCCTCGCCTTGCTGACGTCCATCAATATCTCAAGCGAGGGGGGTATCCTTCCCAATCGACGATATTAACCAATCCTTTCCCCCCCAGCAACAAAAAATGGTTGCACAAGTTCCTACACCTCCAACTGGGGGCAATGCAGGGTCCTCAACTGCAAACATTACGATGGTTAAATCTATGGTGGAACTATCCAGCGAAGCGAAGAACTATGAGACTCTCGAGGGAGAAACTTCATCTAAGGATCCTCCATCAACTTCACCACCTAATGGCCCTCTCACATTAGAGAAACCAACTTTCGAACCTGCAATCTGCCCTCCAAAAGGAGTACTTCGACGAACTAACCTAAACGCTCGAGCAGCTCAACATTACAATATAGTGGAAGATATCACCTAGGCACCATGTGCCATGTCAACACTCGAAGTATTGCAGAGTTTTCCTTTACAACACAAAGCCTTATTATTAGTCATAGGTAGAATCAACCCTTCGGAGTCAAACATTGTTTCCTTCGACATAGAACAAAGTGAGTCACATTTCTCACACCAAGTAGCATTTCAAATCACATTTGGTTGTATTAACAAGAATATTTTGCATACAGTGATCGATGAAGGAACGATTATTTGTATTATGTCTTTGTCAAGTTGGAAATCCCTTGGTTCTCCTCAGCTCACTACATATCAAACCATCTTAAAATCTTTTGATGGACACTTTTTCAAACCCCATGGAATTCTCACCTCTTTATCCATTGACCTCGAGGGTGTAATTGTCTCTCTCGAAGTCAAAGTGGTTGATGCCACACTTGACTATAATATGATCTTAGGTCACACTTGGTTCTATGGAATGAAAGTTGTTGCATCCACTGTCTTTCGTGTCATACGTTTTCCCCATCAAGGAAAGATAGTCACTATCGACCAACTCAATTATTGAGCACCTGACTTGCAAGCTAATCCTAGCACCAACGTGCCTTTTATTGATGATTCTTCTAGGGGGTATGAAGGTGTTGGTATAGATATGTTCAAATATTCATTTCTTATGGGGATATCCCCCCTTCCTCCACCCGATACTACCCGTGGATCTCACGTGAACATGATCTCTTCTGTCACCAATAGATCCCTTGGGTATTTTGATCCTTGGGTGGTACCTCATCCTAAGAATGTTGATTCATACATAGCTTCCATGCCGCTCACCGTAGTCAATATTTTTTATCCGAAAATCCCATCAAAATCCGTTGATATTGGTCAACAACTCCATCCTCATATGGAGTGGTATCAACCTACTTTGCCCATACGGGTTGTTGACTCTCTTAGTTCACATGATTTCCTAGATATTAAGTTTCCTTTAGAAGAGGCCATCATGGAAGTCATGGTTGTTGGGTTCCTTTTGTCACAAAGGTGAGAAAAAGGAGGTCCCTTAACTATCTAGTTAGGCTATCCAAAAAGCACAACAAAGATTTAGTTGGTTAGTGGCTCAACTAACATGAAGAAACAAGAAATACTCAACAATGAAATAAATCTAAACTAAGCAAACAACAACTTGAAATGAATGCACAAAGAAAACACAAGAGAGATATACTAAGTAAACTAATCTTCGAATTGATACTCCTTGGAGAAATATGGGAACTTATGAGTCCACTCCTCCTCTTTGGGAAGGCTCTTGAGTCCCCAAGTACAAAGTCTTATTTCTACTATCAATGGCTAACAAAGGAAAATGGTAAAGAAAAGAGTGACAAACTACTCAAGAAGAGAGATTCCTAACACTTTCTATGGATGCCCAAAGCTTTCTAAGAGGAAGATGGCTTCCCAAAGCTAAAAGTGAGCATCATAAAAATACTCAAATGCCTCTTTTTTTTTGCGTACAGTGGCCCTTTATTTATAGGAGGATGGCATTATTTTTCTTAACTGGTTCCAATTTTGAATGGGAGGCCCTTGGGGGTACCTCCCATCCTTTTCAGTGATCCCAAGGAAAAATTTGGGGGCGATTTTGGGTATGGGGGAGATTCCCTTCATCCAAAAAATGGTTGAGGCCCGATCAAACTCATCAATGCATCGTTTATGCATCCGCGCAGGTCTTTCGACTGTCAGTCATGCACTATGTGCGTCGTACACCGTGTTAGCCTGCGTGGATGTGCGTGCACAACTTTAGATGAATGTGCGTGGATTTCCATAACCACTTTTACATAGTTTTATGATTGTCTTGTCAAACTGAGTGTAATCCTTCCATGAATATTGATAGTATGTTATGTTTGTGTTAATTGTTTCTTCATCCATTATCTGTATTTGTAGTGAGCCATTTTTTGGTGATAACAGATGCCCCTTGATGTGTGAGGTTAGGAGCATACATATAGCCGAAATACATCATAGTTTCTTTTGATGATGACATTGTGTAGAAAGTGAGAAAACCTGAACGTGAGGAGCTTTGAGAGTCATCTATTAGAGGGAGAGGGAATGAAAGATCAGTACGAAGTATGCTAGGAAAACAAAAAGTGTTTGTACAAACGAGTCAGGCATGCCCCATGCTAGTATCACAAGACTATCGAGAGATGGTAATAACAAAACTTGTTGACGCAGTAGATATCTGGAGCGCCCGCGGGGGAATGAAAAACAACATGTGATGTTTCTGATGACTGAATTAGCTCTTAACTGAGTGGTGAAGGACTTAGAGGCATGGATGGCCTAATTGGATTCATAGGTCTTTGGCCGAACTGAAAACTACAATGGTTGCAAAGTAAGATCCACCGTAACATGAGATTGTGCTGGAGTCGAACGTCATGGGGATCAACAACATCAAAGAAAAATTAGGACTCTCTCTGTGTCATCCAAGGACACTCATTGTCAATGGAATGAAGGCCAAGATATTGTCACTTTTATGGAAATTTGTTGATGTTGACATGAAAACTAACGTGAAGATAAGAAGCAAAGGGCTTATAGATATCCCATGTGATCAACATGGTGGAAGAAACTGTAATGGTACTAGTAAAGGGGGTGGTAAACATGAATGATGTCTGGAGTAGACAGGATTCCAAAAATTCCCTTGGTTGGGGGGTATTGATGGATGGCAACAATCATAATATATTATCTGGTGTTAGGGGGATGACCAAATATGGCAAGACTATGTTGAAGGAGTGAGACTGTAAGGGGATGTAGCATAGGTCAAAATAAAGAGTGATATGGAGCACAAAGGTCTAGTGGTGGTCAACATTTTGGCTTATATACAAATGGCTTGCAGCAGATGTGAGGGTAGTGAGATGCCCCAACCAAGGGTAACAGGGGTTGCGATGTGCCAAGGAAACAAAACTGCCATCGAGTGCGATGGCCAAAAGATATTGTACTTGCTAAAATGTAAAATGTTCCTTTTACAATTACCAAATGAATAAATAATGGGGTTGAAAGTATAGGTACAGAAACAGGTGCCCCAGTGGAGTATGGATTGGCTTATAGAGAGTTCAAGTAGAGATTGGTGGAGAGTGGGGGGGGGGCATTGGTTAGTTTATGTACTAGGTAGATGAATGGAGGATGATGTTGCAGATGGGAAAGTGATGGTGGATGGTATGGAAGTTTAATGAGACTGTGGAGGTGCACTTAATGTAACCAACAATCATAAGGTGGGAATCCATAATGGGGTGGTTAGCATGATGAGGAAGAAGAAGTATGAGGTTATTTCTCTGGGGTGTAACACTACCAGGACTCACAATCCTAATGGGTACAACAACATGAGTGTTAGTATGCTAAAATAAATGTGGGACAACTCATGGAGGTGAAAGAGTTGTTGAATGATGGTACCTGAAGGCAATGGAGGTGATGGTACCGCAGAGTCGAGTGTGGGGAACCTGAGGATCAATGTTAGGGGGAATTATTGGGAAATGCAATTGAGAGAAGAGGGTTGAATGGTATGTCAGTTTGGAATATACACCTGGAGGAGCCAAGATACTCCATGAATGACAACGTGAAAGGGGCCGTGGGTGAAGACTTGCACATTCAAACCAAATACCTGATGTGAAAAATATCTTTAAAAATAAAACATGCGTACAACAATTGCATGATAATGAAATGTGGATAGGGGATGTGTACCTGTGCCTAGGGTGGCCAAAAGGGGTCCTCGGGGCTTCGGACTGAAAGAAGAATCCGAGAGTACCATTGTGAAGGTGAGGGAATATGGATCCCATGGGTGTGAATAGTGTGAGAAACCGAGCTTGAATGCTCCTGAACAGATGCATGGAAGTTGGGTCAAATATAAGGGCATGGAGCCCACATAACCACCTAATTTGTACTTGTTGTTGTGGAGGTATGTGAGTTATCTATGTGGACGTTTCTGAGTTGTGGGAGAGAAGATGAGGTTGGATTCGAGTGGCAATCCGCATGGGAAATCCTATGATCTCCGCGCACATATGATCCGCATGGGTGATCCTATGATCTCCATGCACATATGATACGCATGGATCCTATGATCTCCACACACATAGGATCCGCATGGGTGATCCTATGATCTCCACACACATATGCACATGTTTAATTAATAAATCCACGCATAGTGTGCGACAATATCAATAGAACCTGTGCAGATGTGCGCGGTGCTCAGGGTTTCATCTGTGTAGAGGGTGGTTTGGACATGTGTGCGGTTGTAAAAATAATAGTCATGCATAGGCGCAAATGTCGGACAGACAACCGCGCCCAAGGCGAGGAAGAATTGTGTGACTAGTTGGTGAACAGTCGCGTAGGAGTTCACAACTGTAAGGGAAACAGTCGTGCAAGAGTGAGCGATTATTATTGAAACAATCGTTGTTATTGAAACAATCACTCAGATGTGTACGACTGTTATGGGAATAGTCACGTAGGGGAAACAATGTGTTTATATGGCTTTGATGGGAATTTTGTCATGATGATGAGCTAACATAGCTTATGGTTCCATGGATGTAGGTTTCCATTCTGATAGTGAGGATGACGGTGCAGTGGAGGGAAAGAGGTTGGGAGTCTCTGAGGAGAGAGGTGGGAGTTGATGCACAGATCCAACGAAATTTGGTCTGGTCCGAGCTACTGTGCTTTTTTTACTTTGCACTGATCCATACCTAGTAGCCATTGTTAGACTTCATAGTACGGATGTGGTAGCTGAATCGACAATGATTTTTGGTACGTGGGTGAGAGCTACGGATTACCATAGACATTGACATTTACTTCATTACTGGGCTCCCATTTTGAGGGGTGGCTTTGGTGGAGTAGTTGCGACTACCGATCGGGGTAGTTGTGGGGGAAATGGCGAGGTGGTATTGCTCAGGGGGAGAAGTTATGAGTGGTGGCTCAATCGACATCAACTCGATTGAATTTATGGAAGTACAAGTTTTTGTGTGGTGGTAGTCCAGATCTATGAGTCACTAGGGACACAACGCATTTCTAGTGCGCATATGGTGATCGCGGAGTAGGCCATGAATGGTCAGATGTTTGTGTGGGTCTGCTTTATGCGTGCCTGTATGGTGGCACAGCTGAACCGATGTGTGGCGGACATAGTAGGAGAGTTATCCTTTGGCTCAATTTTATGTGCATTTATGTTCAAGAGGGTGGCTTTACTACGCCCTCGGGCTATTTTGGATTCTCCAGTGGTGTAGGATCCACGACTGATGAGGTGGGATGAGTTGTTGCCCTGACAGAGGGGAGGGGTTTTGGGTCAGTAATTTACCCCTACATTTGAGTGGGTCTGGTGGCAAACCCTGCAGGTGTTCTATGACTTCACGTATCACGGGATGGATTTTCGATGCCATCCAGGCATGCGCTTGCCACCTGGGGAGGACTGGTACGACCGAGGTACGTGTATGATATTTTTGTGCTTATGCTGTATCATTGAGTTTATATATGGGTGTATTTATAGTATTGATGCCTCTTTGTTGGATTGATCATGCATATGTAGGACCTGGTGGTCGTGAGGCGGATGCTCCTCGGGGGTTGGTTGAAAAGCAGGTAGAGGAGGGGCGGCACAAGAGGCGTCGTCGGTTTGATAATCTAAGGGTAGGCCTGACACATCCAGTGGGAGTAGGATCGACACATGCCGGGGGAGCAGGCCCACCAGGGGGTCGGGCGCGCGCGACGTTGAGGGCCCAGGACCAGGACATGGAGGAGCTAAGGAGGCACCTTGAGGGTGTCTTGGATAGAGTGTCTGAGGAGTTGTGGGTTCGGATCCAGGATGAGGGTATCATGGAGTTATGCATTGGTGGACACCCGTGCTAGCGATCAGTGATTCTTCGAGCAGCGGTTGTAGGTGCAACGATGATGGGGAGAATTCATGTTGTGAATATTCCACCCAAGGGAGCTCCACCAGCTAGTGGTCATGTACCTCGACTAGGGTCACCCTAGGTGTTAGGAGGACCAGATACAGGCTGGGCCTAATTTTGTATTATGTAGGAGTCATTGGAACTCACCTTTTTGTATATATATGATGAGAGGGCCTAGCCATGGAGCTAAGGCATGTATGTACTGGTTTTTTGTACCAAACACATAAACGGTCTATATATATGAGTAGACCATTTGAGATATGTGTGTATGTATTTGATATGTGTCTTTGCATTAGGTGTTGATGGATGAATTCCATATGTATGTTAATGTGATAAATGTCAATTGAGTACTTGATTAGCTATGTTCTCTGCCATCTGGTTATGGTTTCGAGAAACATGAGCAAATGTGATGGACTCAAAATTTGGTAACAAAATTTTGACTTGCAGGTACTTGCGATATAGGCATGGATCACGGACATGATACACATTGTTGAGCTAATGGGCCATGAGATGAGAATCTAAGAGGACATTAAGGCGATGAATATGAAGTTGACTAGCCTCGAAGAGGAGACTAATGACAATAGCGTATTCATCTTGGTTGTTGGTGGCAGAGCCAAGGCATATGCCGCTAGAGTGGAGCAACACATGGTCTGGGGTGTAAATGGCCCAAGATGCCAAAGTGAGATTCTGGGTCTAGCAGTTGTCGTCGTCTGCATGCTTGATTTGTTAAGTGAATGAAGAATTCATCTTTGGACACAAGAACAGTGGATTAGGCTCACATAATGGGAGAGCTTATTTCAAAAAAGACTAAAAACAACTAGGAAAACAAGGAAAGCCTAAGGTAAAATGGTTACAGTCAGGGGTAGAATTTATTCAAGTATAATCCATTGACTGGGTACTTGAGGGTTGCGCCTCGAGGGTGGCCTAAGATGTAGGCACCCTTAGTAAGGAAATGATGGATGACATAGGGTCCCTGCCATAGGGATTCAAATTTGTTGTGGTCGAGAGTATCATGGGCAATATCGTAGGCCAGGACAAGGTCACCTTTGGTAAACGACTGAAGGTTAACTTGGCGGTAAAAGGTGGCTTTGGTCCGATTTTTGGCTACTTCATTTTTTTGTAAGGATGCTTGTCGATCTTCGATGAGAGATTTGAGGTATAACAATCGTTTCTCTAGGGGCGGTGTATTGGGAAAGATCTCGATTTTCAAGCACAACGTTGGGATTTTGCACTCGATGGGGAGGATGAATTTGATGCCATGTACTAAGTGGAAGGGCATGAAACCAGTGGTTGTTTTGAAAATTGTCTAATATGCCCATAAATATAGAAAAATCATATTGTGCCAATTGGTCTTGTGTTTGTCAACTGTGCGTTGGAGCATAATTTTGAGCACTTTGTTGACAACCTCTACTTGCCCATTGGATTGTGGGTAATAGGGTGAGGCAAATTCATGGGTGAATCCTAATTTGGTCGATAGTTCCGCGAAGACTAAATTCTCGAAGTGATTTTTGTGGTCAGAGACTAGGTGTAGGGGGACTCGAAGCGATAGATGACATGGTTGAAGAAAAAACGTGTCATTGTGTCAGTCGTATTGTTGAGTGTGGGCATTGATTTATCGAATTTGGTGAAGTAGTCAATGACAACTACAATGTACTTGTGTCCATTGTTGGATGGAGGATTGCATGTCATGAAATTGATGCCACAATTACCGAAGGGGCCATCAATGATTATGGAGTGCAAGAGGCCAGGCGGTGCCCAAGCCTTCTGTGCATATCGCTAACATTTGTCACACCACTTAACTACGTGGATGTAGTAATGAAACAATGTGGGCCAATAGTAACCCTCCTGAATAATATTTTAGGTAGTGGACATGTTGGATAAGTGATCGTCGCATGCCCCACTGTAGCAATCATTCAAAATTGTCTTGGCCTCTTCCAGGGTGAGGCAACGTCGAAGAAGCGCGTTAAAGCCTCTATGGAAGAGAACATCTCCTATGAGGAGGTACAATGAGGCTTGGTGTCGAATGCGACCTGGATCATCCCGAGATAAGTGTGGACCGAATTTTGATTGTGGAGATAGACAAAAATATCTCTGTACCACGGGTTTGTTGATGATATGAGAAATAAATTCTCATCAGGGAAACTCTCATTGACCGGGGGGTCTGTAGAGTCAGATGGCAAGTCTATGAGGAGTTCGGCGAGAATGAGGGATTTATTTCTCTTTGGGGTGGCAAACTCTAAGTCGTATTCTTGGAGAATGATGATCCAACGAGCAAATTTTCCATTGATATGGCTATGACTCAAAAGGTAATGCATGGGGTTGGAATCAACGACTACTTTGGTGGTATGAAGCAAGATATAATGGTGCAGCTTTTGAACTGCGAGAACGATTGCGATGGCTAGATTTTCTTCATGATTGTACTTGAGAGGTGTCCCATAAAGGTTCTTGTTAATATGGTATATAAAATGTTCGTATTGGTCATCGTTGACCTGAACGAGTACTCCGACAACTGAAACATCGGAGGCTAATAGGTAGAGTATGTAATTCCTATCATAGTCTGGGGGATTGATCAAGGGGGCTTTGATGAGTACCTCTTTTAGTGAATTGAAGGAAGCCTAGGCGTGATGGTACCAATGAAATGGGATGTCACAACGAAGTAAGTGTAGGAATTTGTGGGCATGAATGGCATAGTCAGGGATGAAATGACATAAGAATTTTTCTTTTCCTTGGAGGCTTTGCAACTGGCGTAAGTTTCGGGGAGGGGGGATCTCATTGATTCCCTGAAATTTAATTTTTTCTATGATGATGCCCTATTGAGATACTATGAATCCCAACAGGTAGCCTGCATTGACAAAAAAAACACATTTAAGTGGGTTGAGCCATATGTTGTACCTTCGGCAGCATTCAAATATGATATGTATATCCTCTATGTGTTGGGAGCGTTTCTTGGATCGAGCGGTGAGGTCATCCAAGTAGGCAAGGATGATGTGAAAGAGATTGTGGAAGGTGTATGTCATTGCGCGTTGGAAAGTGGCCCCAACATTTTTAGTCCGAAGGGCATAAATCAATATTAAAAGGTGCCCCATGGGGTTGTGAATGCGGTTTTGTATTGGTCTGCCTGCCAGATTTGGATTTGGTTATAGCTAGAAAATTCGTCCATGAGGGAGAGGACTTCGTGACTAGCACATGAATTGATAACTTGATCGATGAGGGGAGTAGGGAAGTTGTCTTTGGGACAAGCTTGTATGAGGTCACAAAAGTCTGTCCAAATGTGAATGGTGCCTTGTTTTTTATTAACTAGAACAGGGTTCAAAACCCAGGATGTGTATGCAATGGGGTATATGAAGCCAGATGTACGGAGTTTGTCGATATCAACTTCCATGTGTTGTGCTCAGGTTGTGCCATGTGTCTTATGTAGCTTTTCCACATGTCATGCCAAGAATGTGCCACCTCACCCTTTGACCTGACTTTTTTACCTGTTTGGGAAATCGATCAAAATGCAATAACTTTCGCATATGGTGTTTGTTTGTGAAAAAAATTATATGGCTGGAATCGGCACAACGAGACAGATGCAATGGTGTTGGTTTCATTTGATTCCCAAAACTTTGATTTTTAGGCCTTCCTGGATCCATTTTGGATCATGCCTCCCCACTAAGACCTTTTGGTCCTTCAAAAGGGTACTAACCAGTCATCAAGTGCGGGATAGGCCACCCCACTCTTTCTCTGTCTTTAAACTATGTCCTATGCACCTGTCTCATCAAGATCAATTGAAAAAAAACCATGACAACCGACAACATATTGTTCGCCACTTGTACTCTTTCACATCTTACTGAAGCCACTACCATCCATGTTGAAAACATTAGCAATGATAACATCAGAAAAATGACTGCAAATGAGCTAATATGTTTGTAGTACTTGCACGACAATAGCTTATCTTGAAGCAAAGTATGATTGAAATTCTATTCTACAATAATCTCATGTTCATGCTTAAGATCAATTTCTTTATTTGACACAATTATAGGTGTGTTGCTTGCATAAGTTTCCTTCCTTAATTGTTCCATTGTTTGAAGATATTGATTTTCTTTTGAGTGATGAGCATGTACAACATATTCATTGCCTTCTTTGATTCAATGATATTGATTTTGTTCCCTGTAGAAGATTGTTTTGTGATCATACAAATAATGACTGCCTAAGACCATTCCACATTCATTTAGTGGCACCACATCACATGTTACCTCATCCACAAACTTAGATGAAATTGCAAAATTTAAATTTCATTGCTTATTTATGTGCAATTTATGATTGTTGCTTATCCATTTAAGTGAGTAAGGTTTATGATGCATTTGAGTGTTTAATCCCAATTGTTTAACCACTTCCTCTAAAATCAAGTTAGATTGAGATCCAATATCTATCAATGTGTCGACCTTACTATGCCTCATTACGACCCTTATGTGAAACAATTTACTTCTAGAATCAAATCCACCACCAATTTTACCTGTCAAACCAACCGCTGTGATTTTAGATTCATCACCTGAATCCGATCCCAAGTCTGTTGGTTGTGATGTTGCTACAACAGTTTGCCTCCATTTCCTCTCTTTGAACCACTTCGGTTACTTCTTGGGATGCAATTGCCATCAATGTTCATCATCACTCCCTTCTTTCTTGCAACGCTTGCAAGAGAACTTCTCTTCCTTTATTGCCAATGAATTTGCCTTCTTTCCATTCCACTTCCTTTTTTCCTCTTTTCTTGAAGACGATTCCCATGATACACCAACTCTTGTTTTCCCTGCCTCATTGTATGTTGCTTGAATAGAAACCTTATCAATATTAGTAGGTCCAAACATAAATACAGTGTTACAAATGTGTGCAGGTAAACCTCCTATATACTTCATAAGAGTTTCTTGGGTATGTAATGGAATGTCTAACATTAATTCCATCTTACGAAATTCATTTGTGTATTCTTTCATTGTTTGTCCCTTACTTAGTTTAAGACCTTGCCATTCAATTAAAGCCTTCTCTTTATAACCCAAAGGATAAAATTTCTTTCTAAGTGCAGAAACAAAAACTTGGCATGATGGAAATACATTACCCACTTGTTGCATGCCATTTTGCAACTTGTTTTTTCACCAGATGAGTGTTGTGCCTGCAAGACGAAGCGATGCCAACTTGATTTGAGTTGCCTCATCCTTGATTTGTTGCACACTACAATAAACCTCCATCTGTCTGCCCCATTATATAGCCTCTCTGCATGGAATTCACCATCATACATGGGTAATTCAAACTTCACATCAAGCTTAAGTAAAGGCATATCATTTTTATGTTTATGGTAATGTTTTTTGGCGGTGGATTTGGAACTTGTACTTGAAGAAGAAGAATTTGATGGAGAAGAAGGAGGTCAAGGAGGAGGTTTAGGAGGATCCTCTCCTTCTTCACTTTTGGCCTTTGAAGATTCACCTAGAATCAGTCTCTTCCACTCCAAGTAATCATCATATATAACCTTCATCATCTCCAACATGGAAAAGAACATATTTTGAAACTCTATCTCATCATGAGAAAGTCCCTCTTCTGATGCCATCTTCTCACTTTGAGAAGTTCTCTTTCTCGATCAAATCTTAGGATTCTCTTCAACAAGCTTGCCTTCACCAGGATTCATCCTTTCCCTGGTAATCATGCAAACTCAAAAACCAACCATCAACCTGCTCTGATACCTCTTGATCCGAAATGATTCTTTTAAAGACTTGGTTGAGTTTTAAGCATGTGTTAAATTACCATTCAAAAACTTAAATGAGGAAGGATATTTTAATGAAAGAATGTTGGATCCATCTTAAACAATACATAAAAAAAATAGACATAAGGAATAAAAAACCATAACACCAAGCTTGATAACGGAGTTCTTCAAGGTTGCCTACGTCTCTGGGCCTTTGTCTCAGTGGGGGAGGATTTCTTATTAATTTATTCAAATGCTCAAAATGTACATAAAAATTGCATCAAATGGATTTCATTCGGGTCTCAATGTGTTCTGATCGACCTCATAAATCCAATGCAACTGACGACACTAAAAAATATTGAGTGTAGCTCCCAAAAATGGCCTCCAAAGCTTGTCTAGTTCGTTGGCTTCTCTGCATAAAACTCACTATTCTGCATATTTAATATAATTCGACCTGTAGGGGAAGTGGTGAATGTTTTGCTTTAAAAAGAATTGGTTGTGGGATCAAATCCCAATAAACCCACTCTTTGTGGCATTAAATCTCACAAATCTCATGAAATATGGCATAGAATCCTTGGATATAGTTTTTAAAAACCATAATATAAAGTTTTTACCCACTTTATTGCCAAGTGGTATGGAGCGCCTTTTTTTATGGATTAAAACAAACCAATATATATATGGTTGGAGTACATTGTGGAAAATACTTTGGAAAGGGCGTGGATCATGTGTATATTCGTGGAGTTGGATTAACAAGCCACAATCTTGACCTCTGGGTTAACGCGAAGGGTTACGGCGTTGGTGACTTTTAATGCACTTTATTCTCCACACATTAATAAACTGCCACATTATATAACAAGAAATAAATGCATCTGAGTGGCTAGAGCATGGTTTGTAAGGATTTTCACCTAGAAAGCCACATGTTTGATTCTCACAGAGACAACTATTTTTGACTTGGCCTGGGGTTCCACGTGGCACCATGGACTGGGCCACGTGTCACTCTGTCATTGCCCTGAACTATCTAGTCACCCTGTGCCACATGTCGGTGCCACCGCCTACCACTTGTCAATGTCCATGTGTTGTTCTTAGGTTGTGCCACATGTCTTATGTAGACTGTGCCACATGTCATGTCAAAAATGTGCCACGTCATCCTTTGACCAGTTGACTTTTTTGCATGTTTGGGAAATCGATCAAAACGCGAAAAAAAGTATATGGCTTGAATCAGTGCGACGAGACGGATGCAATGGTGTTGATTTCATCTGATTCCAAGAACTTTGATTTTTAGGCCTTCCTATGGATCCATCCTCCTCAACTTTGGATTCTTGCGAGAATTTTGTCAATGACGTCCTGCCAACTCGTAGTTCCATAAGAATTTAGAAATATAGGCATACCTAAATATTTGAAGTAGTTCCAAGTAGTTATAACAGGGAACCTGAAAATTCAGGCAATATGGTCTTTGATATGTCCTAGGACGTTCTATCCATAAATCCTACATTTAGCAGAGTTCAATTTTCCTCCAAAATCCAAAAGAAAAGAGTCGAGAACTTTCTGAAAGCGATTGGCTAAGATTACAGAATTCGCCCCCAGAAGAAGTGTATCATCTGCAAACTGAGAGTGGTTTATTTCCTTGACCCCTCTCGCAATGAGTAACCTCGGGAGACTGCCCATCCTTCTTTCTTCTTCCAATTTTCGACTGAGAAAATCTGCTTGGAGGATGTAAAGGAAAGGGGAAAGGGGACCTTCTTGACGAAGGCCTCTATTGGCCTTGAAGAACTGCAAGGGGTGACCATTTATCAAGGGGGGTATCCAAGGGGAACCGATGCAAGCTTTGATCCAACAAATAAAAACTTCAGAGAAACCATAGGCTTTGAGGACTGAGAACAGAAAAGAATGTTTGACTCGATCAAAAGAATTCGCCATATCTAAATTTATGACCATGCCCAAAGCGTTGATTTTTTTGTAGGAATGAATGGCCTCTTGAACAAGCACAATATTGTCTGTAATCTGTTTGTTTTTTAAGAAGCCTCCCTAGTTTTCTGAGATAAGAGTGGATAGCAAGGGTTTTAGGCAGTTTTAAAAGATCTTAGTGAGGATTTTATACGAGGAGTTACAGAGGGAGATAGGATGGAAGCGAGAGAAGTTAGATGGATTGGAGTCTTTCAGAATGAGGGCTAGGAAGGCAGAATTTGTGGCTCCTCTGAGTTTCTATTTTTGGAGGGTGTGGTTCAACATTTTATTTAGGTATTGTTTTATGGTGACCCGAAAGGAGCGGTAAAATCTTATTGAAAATATGTCAAGCCTAGGGGATTTATCAGGGTCCATGTCCCAAACTGCTTTGGCAATTTCTTCTTATGTTATCTCGCTAACTGATTGACTGTTATCGTGCTCAAACACTATGTTTGGAATGTTAGCTAACATTTCTTGAGCTTCTTCATTCATTCCTTCATTGTTTGGATGCTGATATAAGGAATCAAAGTGTTGAAAGGTTGCTTCCTTGACTTGTTCAAAGGTATCAAGTTGATGTCCAGTATTTGAAAGGATGGAATTAACTGTATTTTTTTTCCTCCGATATTGTGCTTGTTTGTGGAAGAAGGATGTTGAGTCCCCTACTTTTAGCCAAAGAATTCTGGACTTTAGTCTGCAATGTTCCTCTTCTCTGTGCAGGGAGTGGTGAAGTTGTTGATTGGCTTCTTTTTCTTGATTCATGAGTGATTCAGTGACTTCCTCTTCTTCCAACCGTTGTTGAAATTTTGACAAAATTTCAGCCTTTTCTTGTCTTTAATGATGCGGAGGGATGTAGGAAGCTTTCACCCAATCTTTGAGAGTTGTTTTGACTTCCTTTAGCTTGATTTCCCATATATAATTGGGAGACCCAGAGAAAGGGGAGGACCACACTTTTTGAATGAGGGGCGGGATAATTAGGTTTTCAATCCAAAGAGGGTTAAAGAGAAAGGGTAGAGGGCCAAAGTTTCGTGGGTTATTTAAGTTCAAGGAGATTAGCTTGTGATCGGAGACAACAAATGGGACGATATGAGAGGATATGTCTTGAGGGGAGAGAAGAAAATTATTGTTGATGAGGAAACGGTCAAGCCAAGCTGCTATATGGAAAAGACCGAAGCGCCTGTTGTTCTAGGTGTACTTTCCCTTACATGGCTTGACGGCCTACAGATCCCAATCTGAGATGAGATCGATTAGATTTTCAAAGAAGGGATCTTTGATTTTATTACCTCCTTTCTTTTCCCCTGAGTTGAGATGGGTTTTGAAGTCACCATTGGTTATACAAGAGGAGAGATCAATGGAATTTTTTAGCATAAAGAGAGAGTTCTATCAAGCGGTTTTGTCCTTGTATGAGTTGGGCATATACACATTAATGACTAAGATGATGTTACTAGAGTCCATATTTTTAAGAACAGTTAGTAGCTAGGTTTGAGTTTCTATAGTTACCTCAAGAGTCCAAATCTTCTCATCCCATAGGGTTGTTATGCCACCAAAGTTTCCTTGAGAACTTATAGCTACTCCATCGTTGGATTTGAAAATGTTTTTCGTTGTTTCTAGATTCACCATTGACGCCTCCATTTTTGTCTCCTAAAGGAGGATTTCCAAGGGGTTGGCCATAGTTTTGAGATCTCTTAGGGATTCATATTTGGATTTGTTTCCAAAGCCCCTGCAGTTCTAGGAGAGGAGATTCATTGATGGGGGGTGGAGGAGGCTCGACTGTCGTGGGTCGGGAGATCAAGTCCTTTAGATCCTCCCATACGAGTTGAAGTATGCATAGAGTTTTATATAGATAGTTGCTTACCTTGTGCCTTTTCTTTTGATGTCGTTTCTTCTCTGACTTCTTTGTTTGATCTCCAACCAAACTTTCTGGGTTTATCCAGGGGGAGTTCCCCTTCTTCTACATCTTGGTTGGATTGTGATTTTAATAAAGATTCTTCGACTTCTTGCAGTTCCTCTTCTTGAGTGTCCTCCTTTGAGGATTCCCCGTTGACTGATTCATCTTCTATTATTTCTAATGTTGGGGCAGAAAATGAAACGGGTTCCAACACAGGCCCAAAAGAGGGGGTTTTCTTTGAGGATGGTTGTCCCATAGTTTCAAAGGAGTTTTGAATGGGCATGGGGGGATTGATAGCGGGGTTGGGAATGAAGTTTTTAGGGAGGGTTTTGACAGGAAGCTTTTGGTGAGAGGAACTCGGTTTGAAGATAGATCCTGAAGATCCAGGGCCAGGGCCTGTGCCTTTTCCAGTGTTAGCCTTCTTTCTGACCTGTTGCCAACCTTCTTGTTGTTGTGCAACATCAACTTCTTGTGCTTGTTTGTTACTGGGGAAGTTTCTAGAAAAGTGGTCATATTCATGACAGGACTTGCATTTGAATGGGAGACACTCATATTCTACCTTGTGAATGTAGGTCCAGTCGTCTAACTTTAACTTGATTGCCTCTGGGAGTCCCTTTTCTAGATCTACTTCCACACAAATTCTAGCACAAGAATACATACTAGACTTGGGTTCAACCCTATTGTTAAATTTTCCTAATGTGTCTCCAATGCTTTTTAGAACTTCATCTCCCCAACAATGAAATGGTAAGTGTGGAAGTTGCACCCAGACTAGGACGACTGAGGGGATGTCGTTTTCTGGGTCAAAATATGGGGTCCATTTTTTTAAGTATATCCCTCTTGGGCCAAAGAAGTAAGGGCCATTTCTAAAAATGAGAGCTCTATCTTCTTTATGATTAAAGTAAAAAATATAGAAGCCCTTAGCACATAAGAAGTGATTCATGCGCCCCTTTACCAATGGGTGCTAGTTCTGCTCAATCCAAAGGTCCATTTGACGAGGTGAAGTCCATAACCCCATGAATTGACCTACGAGTGCTCTGGAGGCGAAGGAGAGATATTTTCTTCGTGCAGGTGTGGATGGAATTGTCACTTCTAGAATTTGGTCCAGTTTTTTCATGAATTGAGAAGCAGTAGGGTGCGTGGGAAGGTTTCCAAGTGATCCCACCAGAGACTTGAAGGCGTCTACTTCGTCGAGGAAATCCGAGGGAGGATCAAGGTCTAGATTCGAAGAGGCCATAGGGGAGGTCGAAGCGGGGAGACGACGAGCTAGGGTTTCTGCAGTGTTTCAGCTAGCAGAGCAGAAAATTTTTACACTAGGACTTTGAATGTTTATTACTACATTATTTTTATTATCTTCTTATTCATTTTAGAATTATTTTTTAATTTCTTTTATTTTTTTTATATTTTTTTATGTTTGTTTAAAATATACAATTTTTTTAAAAAATCATTTTTTATTTAAAAATACTTTTTGTCTTTATTAAATTTAAAATGTATTTTTTTTATTTAATTTCTACTTTTAAAAAGGTGGTTTTTTCTGGTTTCGAGAATCTTCTCCCCTTTATTTTTTGTTATTTATTAATTTTTTTTTTTTTTTTTAAATTTTTTTCTGTTTTATTATTTTATATTCAATATTTTCAGTTTCAGACTTGCTTCACACTTTTACACACCACTTAAAAAATGTTGCAATTTTAAACTTGAAAAAAAGATGGTGCTATAATAGCACCTCCTTTTTATTCAGGGTTTGATTTTAATATTTTGGTTGTAAGGATACCAATTTTCAAAGTCATGATTTAAAAAATGTAGTAATTTTAGGGGTGCCACTAGGAACATCACTTTTTGATTCGGAGTTTAATTTTAAATTTTGGTTGCAATGGTACCAATTGTTTAGTCCACAATTTCAAAGTGGTTGTGATTTTAATCTCGAAAAAAAAAACGTTGTCATTGTCCACATCACTTTTTGATTTGGGGATTTATTTTAATGTTTTTGTTGGCGATATTACGAGACTATTATCACCAGGGTTGCAAAATGTGATAATTTTAATCCCGAAAATAAGAAAGGTACTACGAGTAGCACCACTTTTTGAAATGAGGGTAAAAACAACCATTACATGTGACCTCTAAAAAATGAGAACTCTTGAGAGTTCTTGTCAAGTCAGTAATTATGTTCAAAGGTAGGTACTTCTTCTAATGGGTTTGGTTATCCATAATATACATCCCAATTACATCTTCCATCTCCTAATCCAATATTTCCATCTTCCCATCCACTTCAAAATGATACGTTGTGCTCAAGTTCAACAGAATCCCCAATGTTGACTACAAACTTGTCCAAAACTTAGATGTAAAACAAGAGTTGTTATCTGAGATGATCTTCTTGGGAAACCCATGTAGTCAAATAACTTCACTTATAAATGTTGGAGCCACATCTGTGACATCATAAGTGTCTTTGATTGGAATAAAATGAGTGCTTTTGGTCAATTTATCAAATACAACCAAAATGACATTATACTTTGTAACATGAGAGGCAATCCCATAAGGAAATCCATGGGAATGTTATGTCATTGTAAGAAGAATATTTTCAAGTGGTGATGATCAACCTTTAACTACTAACATTCAAGGCATTTAGCAACAAAACGGACTACATCACACTTCATAACTTCTTAGAAGAAAACCTTATTCATGTATGCATACATATTCTTCACACAAGGATGCACACAGTAAAGTTCTCTATGGGCTTCCTCAAGGATAGTTCTTTGAATATCTCCTCCCTCAGGCATGTACATGCTCCCTTGAAATTGCAACAATTAATTTTCTTCAAGGAGATACCCTTCAAACTTAGGCTCTAACTACCTCCCATTATGAAGTGTTGAACTAACCTTCAAATACCAACTATCTCCAAGAAATTGTCCCAACACCCACTCCCTCAAATTGAGCTTTAAGGGCACCAAAAACAAGATCTGTGGCCTTTTGATCAAGGCATCAACCACCATATTATCCTTTCCCTCAATATATGAAATTACAAAATCATAATCACTCCTAAATTCACTCCATCACCTTTACCTAGAGTTCAAATCCCTTTGTGTGAAAAGATGCTTCAATCTTTCATGATCAATTTTTAGCACAATGCTTCTCGCAACAAGATATTGCCTCCAAAGCCTTAGAGCTAGAATCACAATTACCAACTCTAATTCAAGCATGAAATTAAGCTCCCCATGATATTTTAGCTTCCAAGACACATACACTATCACTCCCCCATATTACATTAACACAACACCCAACCCTTGCTTCAAGGAATCCATGTAGACTATGAAGTACACAACTTCCTCCCCTGGAGAAGGTTTGAGGAGCTTTCTATTGGAGACATTACACACTCACCTAGTGATTATTTTTCCTAAGTTTGATAGTCTAAGGTTGAGGGTGCTATCCAGAGTGTACTTCCTAAAAAAAGAAGGCGCCTCCTGCAAAATAGGGGTGCCTCCCTCTTCAGTTTGGCTTTGGTTAGGGGTTTAGTTAGACTAGTGGAGGAAAACTCATGCATGCAACCATTTTTCTCTCATGCAATAGTTGTTTTTTATGCATGAGGCCAATAGGGAACATATATCATGAATGCATGATTTTCTCTCTCCTCCACATGTGTGAACTCAGTTAAATGATGATTGCTTTGATAGTTGACTCAAAGTAGGTGGAAGATAACTTTGATTTCTATCAGTGAGTGTCTACATCACTCTAGATCACTACTAAGGCACATTCTCTTGGTCATGCAACTATCTATGGCACATTGACCTATTATTAGGGTTTCTTCATGTATTTATTACTCACTCATGTAATACAATTTTCAATTCATTCTCAATTATTTATCTCGTTCTTACTTCTCTCTCTCTCTCATACTTTTTGCAAGATTTGTGTGAATTTATCTAGCTAGGTTCTCTGTGAATTTCACATAGTATCGGAGATTTGTTGTAGGAGAAAGTGCATGAGCACTTCATTTGTAGGTGCAGGATCAGGAGATTGAAGTAGTTAGAAATAATGGAATTTTTCATCGTCGACACTTTTTACATTGCACAATTATTTCGAGTGGAATCCAAAGATTCTATTTTTTCTCAAATGTAAAGGCTTATATTGAAAAAACATGGCAACAAAAGAAAAGCCTAATTCTCCAAACAAGAAAAATGATCTTTTCAACAAACACGATATGGATTCTGGACTTATCTGCATCTATGTTTCTCTTGAAATACAATATGATGTACAGGACTCATCACTCTCAACTCCAGAGGAATTATGGACCAAATTGGAGGTCATATTCGGGATAAAGGAATATTGTGACGAATGTATGCAAGAGATTGACAAGACAACGTCAGTAGAAAAGCCACCGAAAGAGCAAACTTCTCAATTTGAAGAGACTTTTGCATGCATCTCAGAAGCCACATGCAAAGGTTTCTACATGAATATCTACACATCCTCTTATTCCATTCATTCAAGATGATGTCTCCTCCATTTCAGATATGATTTCATAATCAAATTCGGATGATATTGTTGGCCCTTTACCAAGTTTCGAGGGATCTAGTCAAGTTTGACCTATTTTGGGACTTCGACAGCCTGTCAAAGGAGGAGCGCAATATGAATCGGAGATCACGGGATCTCGACCCCTTTTTGGGGTTTTGGGATTATGTAACTGGCATGGGATGTTGGCCCACGGTTTTACCCATGTTTAGACCTATTTTGTAATGTATATATAGATGTTTAGGCAATATAGAGAGAAGAGAAAAAAGAGATCTATGTGATGTAAGGCTGATAAGCTAAGTGCTAAGTGCAAGTATGGTTTGTAGATGCTCTGTGCATACTCTATGAGACTTGCAGAGCTAAGTGCAAGTCATTGTAAGAGACTGTGAAGGCTTTGTGTTGCAACACAAGGAAGGAGGATCTAGTGATCTACGCAGATCGCTTGTCCTAAGAGAAGTAGGGTTTTGAGTCTCTGTGCTTGTAACCGATTGACTGAAGACAATAAAGAAGAAGCGTTGGTGGACATAGGCCCAGGGTGGTGTGAACCACGTAAACACTGTGTTGTTACGCTTTGTGCTTGTCTTAATGTGTTTATAACTTCTCTTGCTAAGTGCTTTGATAGAGATAGGTAAATCTACTCATGCTTTGTGCTAATAACATGTAAGAATGTTAGATCTGATCTATATAAACGTGCTTAGTGCTCGATCTTCTAGATATAACATGTCTGTGTATGATAGAGTGCTTAAATACATCAGATCCGAGTGAATGATGCGATGCTCTGTTCTATCTGCACAGTAGTTATTGGTTTAATATTTATGAATTGTCGATGCTAAGTTCTCTGTTAAGTATTATTATCACAGATCTGTGTCCCAACTAAGGTTGTAGACACTTGAGTCCTGCAACCACCCATGCCTCTACCTCAGGTGAGACTTCATCTGCTTCGCAGTTGTTGCCGAAAGGGCTGGTAGTTAGGGTTTTGTTGGTGCATTGTTGTAGCATTGAACCCTGGGTCTGCCACTGTGCCAACAGATATTGAGCATGCAGATGATGAGCTAGATCAAAGACCCAAATGGGCAGTCCATCCTACCAACAACCAATTATCTTGTGGATGATCATGTTGATCATAAAGGGATGAGATTCCAATTGGAGGGAGATACACATGTGCTCACAGCCACAAAACTAGTGATATCCATGCATTGCTACATGGTTTTGACCTTAAGCCATCCAGCGTATGCAGCAGTTAAAGGCAATCCATATTTGAAAACTGCCATGAATGAAGGAGATTTGGATCTTCCTCTTTCCAATAAGAGAAAGTGGATATATGTGGACATCTCATTGGTGCATCTACTTCATCAAATCCATACATACATATACATCTTCAACAAAATCTTCACCGAGCATAACCTTGCACATTTGCAAGGTCTCCTTGGAGTGAAGGACATGGTTTCTTAGAAGTTGTCGGGGGGGGTGTCCCATGATGTTTTCCCTCTTTCCTCGCTTTTTCATTGTTCATTCATTTAGATGCATCATAAAATGGGTATGTAACATGGCCTTGCAGTCGATACCCATTCTTTATTTACACTATAGTATTGTTTAGGGGAGGTGATGGATATATTACAAACTCACCTAGTGATTTTTTCCCTACGTTTGATAGTCTAAGGTCGAGGGAGCTATCCATATATGGAATATTCTCTCCAAAGTGTGTTTCCTAAAAAAAATGGCACCTCCTGCAAAATAGGGGCACCTCCCTCTTCAGTTTGACTTCAGTTGGGAGTTCAGTTAGACTAGTGGAGAGTTCTATTAGACTAGTGGAGGAAAAATCATCTATGCAACAATTTGTTTTCTCTCATGCAATAGTTGTTTTTTATGCATGATTCTAGTAGGGCACATATCTCATGCATGCATGCTTTTCTCTTTTCTCCACATGTGTGAACTTAGTTAACTGATGATTGTTTTGATAATTGACTCAGACTAGATGGTAGATAACTCTGGTTTCTATCAGTGAGTGTCTACATCACTCTAGATCACTACTAAGGTGCATTCGCTTGGTCATGCAACTATATATGGTGCATTGACCTATTATTAGGGTTTTTTCATGCATTTATTACTCACTCGTGTAATACAATTTGCAATTCATTCTCAATTCTTTCTCTCTCTTGCTTCTCTTTGGTTATTTTTGCAAGCTTTGTGTGAATTTCTCTAGCTAGCTTCTCTATGAATTTCACACCTTCCCCACAAATCTCAATTGTTGTGAAATGACATATCGTGTTAGGGTCCTAACCCGCACATAGGTAGAACAATATATTAGGATGTAATAAAGGTCAATATTAATAAGGCCTTTCAATAAAATAGAATAAGGCAGATGTAAGAAGACCTAATAG
>JZKD02S2171413.1:274287-288425 GCA_000966675.3 Picea glauca
TTATTTTTTAAATTTTAATTTGTTTTAAATTATAGTTTAGTTTTATTATATTATTGTATTTTATTTTATTTATATCTTTATGTATTCTTTTATTTTGTTTATTATTAATTTATAAATTATATATTTGTGTTTTATTTATTTATAAATATATATAAAATTCTCCCCTTCTGGTTAATGATACACAATTCTTTCATGCTAGTACATATACATAATGACTTCTATAAATATATTTCCAAAATAATTCTCATTTTCGTTTAGAAAGAAATATATATCTTATTTTTATATATATCTTCTTAGTAATGATATACATTTCTTTCATGCTTATATATATATATATATATATATATGTTTGTTTAAAAAAAAATATTAATCTATTTTTAAAGTCATTTCTAAGTCATACATCAAATTGATGTATAAGACTTCTTCCCGCAACGATTTTGATTGGTAAAATTTAAGAACGTACTCCTCTGGGTGTGACCTTTTAAGATAAAACCTATGTTCTTAACCATCAGGCCCACTAAAACTATATATATATATATATATAATTTTCTCATTTTTTTGTTTATATATATATATATATATATATATATATATATATATATATAACTCATCTAACCCTTTTTATTTCTTTTGTCTCGATCACTTGCCATTTTATATGTGAACACGTGGATTTCATAGGTAAATAGGTGGGTTTCATAGGTTCTTTTAATGCTATTACTCTTCAAACTTCTAGTTAGTCTCTTAGGGTTATTTGGATGGAAAAATTCTCTACCATGTAGTATGGAACTTAGTCCCAATTGCATGCCCTTTTTATTGGAAAAGAAAAGATAATTTACCTCTACATGGTAATAAATTTCTAGATTTTTATCTTAGTTTAATCAATTCTTTGTTTTTTGGTACATTAAATTATATTTTATTTTTCTATAAAAAATTTAAATTTTATAATCATAGATAGGCCATTAAGGCTTAAGTGTTTAAAATAGAGCTCTGATACCATGTGTAAAACCCTTTTGATACATTTAAGATTTATGAACTAATTTTTTTTTTTCTAATGTAGATTTTTTGCATACAAATAATTTTGTACTATGCAAAATTCGTTATTTTTTGTTTACTAACATCATAACTTATTTAGCATTTACATCTGTAGTTTAGAATTTATTTAACATTTTCATCCATAATTTAACCAATGTAAACAACTAAGTAAGAAAAGACCTGCAACATTGTTTGACTAAGCAACCTAGATTTAACAGTCTAGATCCTTAGATCCTTAGATCCTTAGCTCCGTACCCAAACTAGATTTTTAAACTCCCAACCAGTAAGGAACAACCTATCCAACTCCCTAAATCTAGGAAACCTTTAGGGTTTCCTAGCCCTCTGTGCCCAAAACTCCAAAAACTACACTCGTCCCACCACTAGTATCTCAACAATCAACAATCAATGTCTCAACTCAACAATCAGTCTCCCACCTCAACAATCAATCTCTCACAGGCTTGATAGATCTCACAGTTCTCAATTTTGATAGTTCCAAGTGCTTTCCATGGTTATGCAACCCCCTTCCCTCTCCAAAAATTCCCCTTTATTCCCTTATCCACCTCCTTCCTAGCCTCCCTGGGTAGGGTCATAGGAAGATCAAACTATCATAAAATACTCTCCCACGACCTGCCCACATTAATCAACCTAACATACTATCAAATGCATTAAATAAAATTAACTTTGGGTAGGTCACAAAATCCAAGTTTCATTAAATGAAATCATATTTCCCTTTTTATTAAAAGACAATAAGTCCCAAAATGAAATCTAATAATCCAAATGAAGTAAAATTATAATCATATGATTTTACTTCTACTACAACCATCATACACCAACCATTAATAATAATTCCCAACAATATTCTCAACTACTTTGAATCACCCTCCCTCCTTACCCTACTTCAGTGTTTCAAATCCTATCATTTCCATTATTGGACTACACTGAAGCATCAACTACATTGTCTTAACCCCAAATAAAACCCATAAGCATAAGTGTCAACTATCTCGACCAAGCTTCTCCATTAGGGAACTGGTGGTCGCTATCACATGTATAGGAGAGCGTGGCTTAACAAAACCCTCTCATGACTCCAATTATCGAAGGATAAATAGTGGGAAATACCTCCACCCCTCTTGATATAACTAGGTTCAACACCTTATCGTTGACCATATTGTGTCATTGTTGTTGCCCTTAAAACTTTGTCATCAAATAACTAGTTTGGGCAACTATGCTTCCCGTAAAACCTGCACTTTTCCCAAATATCATACCAATGTATTGAACTAATAATTAAATACAAAATAATGCTTCCTATCATATCATTTCTCTTTCGATCTCCATGACATCTACGTCACTTTAGTGTCACATTTATCTAGTTGTCACTTAGCTCATTCAACTTGTAGGTTAGTTTACCAAAACACAAGATCATGCATAAATATATAACTATCTATATGTGGTTTCCATGTTACTCACTGATGAATAATGTAAACCAACTAGTTTATTTATCATGTGCATGGTACCTATTGATTTGTCACGACATATGATCTAAACTAGTATCCACATACCACAATCTTTCATTTAAATCTTGCATGTTGGAAGTAAACCACACAACAACCATCATTAATGATATAAACATTAACTTATACATAACTTTCGCATATAGATAGATCAACATGTCCATATAATAAATTTTCATCGTTCTAATGGAGTTCCGCGAATAATAAGCAAAGAAATACAAAATAGGTCATAACACATTTTAGTTGACTAAGTCAAAATGGGGCATTACACATTTATTACTAAAGAGTTTCACTATACAACTATTTTCCTTGTTAGTGCATGCTCATTATGCCTTATCTGAAATTTTTGGTTGTAGATAACCTACACAGATATATCATATATCCAAAAATATAAAGATCTATTATTTAAAAAGTTATGTGCTTTGAAACACAAGTTCATTATTGCCAAAACAAGTTCAACGATTTGCACTACCCATTTATCCCAAACTTTGTTTAGAGTCCTTACATTTTACACCACAACACTCCAATAAACAAGCTCAACGATTTGCACTACCCATCTATCCCAAACTTTGTTTAGAGTCCATACGTTTTACACCACAACACTCCAATAAACAAGCTCAACGATTTGCACTACCCATATATCCCAAAATTTGTTTAGACTCCATACATTTTACACCACAACACTCCAATCATCACATTTGTAATTGCATGGGAACAATGTTGAAGGAAATCATTTTTCAGCAGGTTTAGGATCATTCCTTTGTCTCTACTCTCTTGCTTGTTCTTTCATATATTAAAAGAACAAGGATGGTGGAAGTAAAGCCAACAAAGGGAGAAAAGGAGGGAAAGGCATAGGTAGTAGTTTCATCATTTGACCCCACAACAAAGACAAAGGCAGTATATCTGGATCCATGGCAGGGCTACCCATACCAATACCAGTAATTAGTGAGTGACTCAATTGAAGGAACAAGTCAGAGTGGACATCTTATTGGAAAAGATATGGGGTCTTGAATTCGTCATCTAGAAAGAGAATCTTATACAATGTTATAAACATTAACATTTAAGAAAATACGAATGGGCGTGGAAAAAAATAGGGATAGTTGGCTTTGACCACCATTAGCATGAACCACCAACGTCAATAGCCAGAAAAATCGCACCCATGATGGCAACAACATCAACACTTGATAGTATCATGTTTCTTTGGGCTATCCCTACATGCATATTGAGGTTGCTACCATAATTTGTGCCATATTGATCTCATTATTTTCCCATCAGTCTAGAATGAATCCTTGCTTATCAACCTCATACTCATACCTTTTTCATCATTCACAACTTTCCAATAGGAAGCACCTTTAAAAACTCTTGGTCCCAACTCTACTCGAACACTTCAAGCAATCGATTGGCTCGAAATGATCGTTGCTTGCGCTAGAGAATACATAACTCTACGTGGGATGGACATGCGTCAATGGGTCTCAGAGTTACAATATTCAGGTTCATATCTGAAATCGATCAATCTACCAAATGGCAGTGAATTAAAGGGTAATTAATAAAGTGGCATTATGTAGAACACCTGGCAGGTAGTTATGCATCCCTATCTATAGGCATATCATGGCCAAGAGCAATATGTATTCTAACTATACACATATGGCTAACCTAACAAGAGCAAGGAACCATTGTCATTATGATGATCTCACTATTCATCACGTAAGCTTAGCAACAACACCAAGCCTCAGTGGGGATCTCAATGGGTTCTTCCTCACGCAGATGAATAGTAGCAAGTTTAGTAGCAACATTTGTTGCATTGCTACGGGAAACACCATGTGTCATTATCTATGAGTAGTACTTTGTTTTATCATGAAATTCTCTTAATAACAACTTTATCTAGGTTTGAAAGAAGAAAATCCTTCAAGGAAGTGTATAATAGTAAACACCATAGAGAAGCTTAAAACATTTAGATTTAAATTGCATGACTAACAACACATCCTCCTTAGAATTATTCTGATGAATTTGTAATGGTTCATTGAATGAAAAGGACTTCATGGATATGATAAATAGTATTGGCACAGATTCAAGTTTGAAGTTGTAACACCCCCATTTTTAATCTTCCTAATTAATTTCTAATTGATTATGATTAATGATGATTATCTCAGTATGGAGATAATATTGTCATGTTATGGCTTGTAAATGTGTAAAGGTGTAATATAAAAGCCGATCAATTGATTAATGGGTGCATCCTTGAGTACTAGCCACGATACCACTAGAGGAAAGAGAAACGGGTTCATTATGTCAAGGAATCCCAAGCCACCTTGTTAAATTAATTTGGGGGAAATAACAATTATTTCCTCTAGCTTGTAGTTGAAGTCAACTACTAAAGAAGGGCACAGTTGGGTTGTTGAGAAGTACTCCCAACGTAAATGCAAGGGAATGAATGCAAGGTATGTCCATGGGAATTCATGGATTGTCGAGTTGCATGGAAGAGAAATGGGAAAACTTCGAGAGGAGGAAAACAAAAGATAGGTGCACAAGGGACCTGCAGAGAAGAGAGCAGAAGACGCACAGGTGCATGCCGAGTAAGGTAGTTTTGATTTGGGGAATGCATCAGCAAAGGCTACTGAGAGCGAGGGAGAACCCATGTGTGGGAGGACAGGCATGAATCTCATAGTAAGATTGTTTGCAAGACTGGTCAAAGAAGCCACAAACTTGACCCGAGCTAAGAGGGTCGTGAGCTTGGTGCTAGTAAGGTACCTGAGAAACCTTGTGGATGTCCCCCCTAGGCATGGTCGATAAAAGAAATTGTCAACCAGTGGTTGTGTGAAGGAGAGTGGCCTTTAGTGATCAAACTTCTCTGATATCCTGAGATAATTCCTTGGTGGTATCATGGCTTGGCACGGGGGTGGCTTGTTGTTGAAGTAACAAAGCAACAGAGCCTATGGTTGGGTGGAAAGGCGCTCACCCATAGTCAGTGGGCTTGGCAATAAATTCAAAAACAGATAAGTGCACACTGACCTTTATTTGCTTGATACTTGATCATATTCATGTAATATTCTTATCGACTCTGAAATCTATGAAACTATTTGGAGGTTTGAATGAAAGTCAAGAGAGATAAAAAAATTAATGTATATATTGTTGCTCTTTGCATGTGTGCCCTATATTGGCTATTGTCTCTTGTGATGAATGATAAATGAGGGGATCTGCTTGGATATGTAAATTCATAGTTTCTTTTCCTATGCTTTAAATTACTGGTTATTTAACCTATGGGGACATACCTTAAAAGAAGCCTAGACATATATCATTAAGCTTAGAAAAACAAGGGAGGGGTGTGGGACTATGCTCCTGTATGTTTTAAATTACCCTTATAGTTCCTTGTCGATTGTGAAACCTGAGTTTAGTGGGAGTGCACGACCTCCATATAAGTGGGTTGTGTTTTATGCCCGTGGGGAAGTACCAAATTCCATCGGAATCGATTTTGTTGTCTTTTTCTTGGCTTTATGATATAAAGCCCTCTTATTGAAAGTATGAAAAACAAGAGATCAAGAGAAGAAACCCAAAAGACACGTTCAAATCCTTGTTTGAACTTGGAAAGGAATAGTAGTCATTGAATCGGAAGGGAGGATAACCCTCAGCCCTTTGATCTTCGTTGAAGAGTTAGGAATTAGAGGTGGAGCCCCAATTAATCAGGTCATTGGATAACCAAAGCACCAGAGGGTTGGCGTCGAAGGCCTTGTTAATCCTGGTATCGGTAGGTGAGTTCCAATGCAATGTTACATTCCTTCTTCACTTGTAAACGAGAGAGAGAGAGAGAGAATGACGTCATTATGACATATCCTACCAGTGTGGTGGTTAGAATTCCATGAAGGATGATACTTGTCGGCATCGAATTGGTGTGGGACGAATGTGGACCCATGTTAGGCATAAGCCTTTGAATTGGTGCCGTGAACCTTCACCATCGGATCTAAAGGCGGAGAAATCTCGACCATCGGATGTAAAGAGGAGCAACCAACCTTTGGGCCACTGGAGCTCCCAAGAGTTGACCCCTTGCATTTCCTTCCCCTGTTTCTCAGTGCTCAGTTGGGCAAGGTTCCGGGAAGGGTTCAAGCCCTTTTCCCTTTGCGGGTGTATGAGCGGGAGGATGTGTGGGGCACGTGTTGATGATGTCGGGATGATGTAATCGAGTCAATACCATTTAGTTCAGCCAATAGGAAGTGGACAGGTGTCAACACCTTAGTGAAGCCTTATGCCATGTGATGGCGAGCAGTGCCAAGTTGATCCACCTTTTGCGTTGTGGGTGGTCCACGTGATGAAGTGGACAGGTGCACGTTGTACCATGTGTCTAGGATAATCAGAGTTTTGTATGAGGCCGAAGGACATGATGAAGTGGACAGGTGCATGTTGTGCCACATGTTGTGCCATGTCATTGGGGCCATGTCACCATCTTGTCCAGTCAAATTGTGGGTTTTCATGCTAGGCAGCATGCCACGTCAGGTCCATGTGCTCTTGGTGCTAGTTGGACCATCAGTTGTTACACGCCTTCAAGCCCAGGGATAGGTCCCAACCATAGGATATGGGAGGTCGAGAGATCTTGGTTGTTGATCTCGTGAAGTGAAGCTTATGAGGGATTCACATCCACCGGAGAATCGAACCACCAGACAGAGGGGGACCTGCTTAAAAAGGCCTTGGCAAAGCCCAGGGTCCTGATGCCTGGTGGGGAGAGGTACCTAGTAGGGTGAGACGCCTGGTGGATGTGTGCTCCTAGTTGGGGTTTCGTTCTGGGGACCAGACCATCGGATAGCCAGAAACCAAGAGGGTGTTGGTTATGTCAAGGGTTGGGATGAGGTTGTCCCGATGCTCGGTGGGGAAGAGGTTTTGGTTAGGAAGAGATTCTAGGACCTGATAATTGTTGAAATTTTGGTATGCTCATTTAACCATAGACAATGTCACATCATTGTCACCCAACCATAGACATTCACATATGCCACCCCCGAGCACACTAACCTTTACTTAGAATAATTCTGGCAAGCCTACTCCAGATTCAACAGATAAACCCTAATTGCTAACTGCATCAACAACTCAAGACAGGTACAACGCTCCTTCTCCAAGGGTAGAGCACAAGAGAGAGAGTCTACATATCCATAGAACAAGTACCATACATAATTGCAGCAGCTACAGCTGCACTACTCTCTCTCTCTCAAACGTGCACCATACTTAGCAAGAATATCACCAAGAGAGAGACCAAGAATATCAACAAGAAAATCACCAAGACAGAGACCAAGAATATCACCAAGAAAATCACCAAGAGATAGACCAAGACCAAGAGATGACCATGTGCTCCTATTCCTCCTTGCAGCTGCAATTGTAGCTGCAACTACAACTCTCCACAAGACTTGCGCAATCACCGGTGTACAAATGTGCTAAAACGTCCTCTATTTATATTAATCTGTCCAATGACTTTTCTGGCTGGGTCGACCTGACTTTCTGGTAATTATATTTTATGTTTATCTTTTTCCTGTGGAGCCGACTTGTATTTCTGGAAAATAATATTCTAATATTATTTATTCTGCTAGGCCGACTTGTTTTCTAGGGTTTCCACACATCTGTTTAATGGTTCACTTGCTTCTGGAATATTCTATTCTAAGTCATAAGTTACACGTGGAGGTTAATACCTCCTGCAGCTACCAAAACATCAACACTCCCTCTTAGCTAGGGAGATATCAACTAAGCTTTTCTTCATGTAGTGGTCTCAAACACATCCATCCATCTCACATGGCATGGGAAAGAATCACATGGTCTTGTAGACCAATCTACAAGTAGCATCACCATTTCCACACAGGCTATCATATGATCAAACAGATCATGTAACAAGTATCACCATCATAGCCGCACATTATCCATCTAGCTAGAAAACACCTCCAACGCTGCCGGTTGGCCCTCCAACTAGCAACCTCTGATGCTATTGATCGACACTCTAACTGGGAATCGTTTCCGACACTATAGGTTGACATCTAGTTCATATAAAACTAGTAACTCGTCAGTTCACAGAGAACGAGGAAGGTATTCCTCTTGGCACGATCATCATCATTGCTTATGTGCTTCTGCACACCTCGATCATTGTCATGTTTTCAATCACAGATCTATATGTCATAGGAAGTTCTGCACTTTCACTAGAGTAGTGTACCAGCCTTCATTGGAGTAACATACCAACCTGCACTGGGGTAATATACCAACCTGCGTTGGAGTAGCATACCAACCTGTGCTGGGGTATCATACCAGCATGCACTAGAGTAACTAGTTGCACTGGGGTAGCATACCAACTTGCGTTGGAGTACTAACTTGCACTAGGGTAGCATACCAGCCTGCGTTGGGGTAGCATGTCAGCTTACATTGGAGTACCAACCTGCACTGGGGTAGCATACCAGCGTGCATTGGAGTACTAACATGTATTGGGGTAGCATACCAGTGTGCGTTGGAGTACCAACCTACATTGAGGTAGCATATCATCCTGTGTTGAGGTAGCATACCAGCTTGCGTTGGGGTAGCATACCAGCCTATGTTGGAGTACCAACCTGCATTGGGGTAGCATACCAACGTGCATTGGAGTAGCTCCCACTACTGGGGATCTCATCACTTCCCTCTACTGGGGAACACATCACTTCTCGCTACTGGGAAACACATCACTCCTCACTACTAGAGAAAAATATGTGGACCAATCCAAGCTTGTCCCTGATAGAGGCTTGGTCAACATATCTTCTATTTGTTCAACGGTAGAAATATACTGGAGCAAGTGTCTCATCATAGTCTTCTCCCTCTTGCTGGGAGAATCCTTTGGACACAAATCATGCTTTTTACATCTCTAGGTTATTGATCTGCAACATGTTTGATCTTGTGTATCAACTTGGAAGTCACCATTGACTTCTCTTTTGGTCTTGAAACCAGGGAAAATATATATATCCCAATCCTTCTGATTGGCTTCCTCCTCGGTCATTGTATCAAAGTCTACTGAAGCAAGGGAATCTTCCCATAATATCTCATATCTCCTCGAAGCCTCTGAAGCTTCGATCTAGCCTTCTCAACCCATGGCATATGTCTGTCAGTTCCATAAGACGTCTCTCTATTTCATTTGAATTTGAAAGTCTATGAGTCTCCATCCTCCCTATGAAGCTTGACTCCCTCTGAGTATGCATAATCTTCGGATCAATCTGCTCCTCATGATATGGCTTATCAATGTTGCATATTGCAAAGTTTTATGGGACCACGATGGTCTCTTTTTGGTTACTGCAACGATTCTGGGTAGGCCCTTCTTGCTCTACTAACTCTTCCTGATGATCTGAAGAGTGATCAACTGCACTAGAGGGATTTATTCGGTCATCTTTGGAGCCTTATGCTCTTTACAATCAATCTCCATATGAGATACTATGTATCTCGCAAAAGTACCCTTCTTTGTCTTATTCTTCTCTGGTATATGGATGTATACGGTCGTGTATACAACTTCTTATTTGGATAGTCTGCTCCATGTCTCAAGCTAGAGACCATCTAATATGTTGTCTCCTGCAAACGTCACTATAGCTTCCTAATAGATCAATAATGTCTAGAGGAAGTGTAACAACATTGAGAAAGATGAACCAAAGTACATCTCTCTACTCCTTCCTTTTAATTTATATGATTAAGAAACATAAACCTAAGCTATGAATCTTCCTATTAAAGTTGGATGATGTGCACTAAGCAAGGAGGTTTAGTGGGGATCCCAACTTCAACTAGATTAAGACATGAGGCATGACCACATAAAATTTGCTTAAGGGCCTAACCACTAAGGAGGATCTTAAGAAATATTTGAAATTGAGACAAGCTCTAGCCAAATTACGAACAATAAAAATAATTTGTTATCCATTATAAAATAGTCTTCCTATTACAAGAACTAACAAATTAACACAATGTGGTCACATAGACTTGTTTAGACATAGTTCCAAATTGTCTTGTCGACGAACAAACAAGGGTGTGTGAGCAAGAATTTTATCCCAAGAGGAGTAGACAACAACCTTAATGGAGATGGAAAGGATAAACCACCATAAATGAACATAATTAATGGCGAATCTAAACCTATTACAATTAAAGAAAACATCCATACACCAAATTCGGAATTCGGTTTATAGTGAAACTGAAAATGCGTTGAACTCTGAGAATGGTGAAAAAGAGTCTCCTTGAACTCTGAGAATTGTGAAAAAAAAATCTCCTTACAACCTACTTGTTTGCACACTGTATATCTCATGAACCTACAGTCATCATTTTCTTGAATTCTTCAAAGTCCACAAACCCATCTCCATCGGAATCGGCTACTCTGATCATGCGGAGGCAATCTTCAAGGTTCCTTCGGTCGCCCATGCTCGCCATAACACTGCGCAGCTCCTCTGCAGAGATAAAACCGTCGTTATCGCTATCGAAAATCCGGAAGGCATCTCGCAGCTCGCTCAGGCTGCCGAAACCCCCTTCTCCTTTTGTATTGAAGTGAATGAATTCCTGAAGATCGATAAGCCCATCGCCGTCGGAGTCAATTTCCTTCATTATCAGTTCCAGCTCTTCTTCGCTCGATGCATAATTAAAAAGAGAAATCACCTGTGACCTGCCCGGAACAAGGACAAAAAGGGGAAAAAGATTAGACAAGAATAATACTCTTATAATAATAAAAACAAGAATGAAACAAGAATGAGGACAATAATCACAATAGCTCATTCTCAGACCTATTGCTTGTAACATGCCTGGAACAATAACCAAAATAAAAATACAATAATAAGAAATAGGAACAACACTCTTTTAGTGTTTTGATCAATCATTCTTCCATGGTAACATGCCCGAAACAAGAAAACAAGAATAAAAAGTATAATAGCATTTTCATAAGAACGTATCTATGTCAACAATAATAAAAAGACAATCGTATGGTAAGCATCATATTATTACCAAGGTGACCTGCCTGGAAGCAAAACAAGAAGTATCTCCTAGAGGAGATGTTAGTTCATCTTGTGACCAAATACAATAAGCATTTATATTAATAGTACTCACATGTTGCCAAGTATTCATTGTATCTAGCAGTAATAGAACCTTTCAAGGATTGTGTCACAATTAGTAATGTAGAAATTATCAAACTTGATATGTGAAAATTTGAAACTTATTAATATAATCAATCAAACCTGGAACCTAGAGTCTTATCTTCAAGAACGAGTGTTTTTTTGAGTCTCCTTAACTCAAGATGACAAGTATTCTCTTCAAATTTTCCCCTGTACTTAAGACAATATGCTTTCTTGACAGAAATATGAGTTAGAGAATATAACGCAAATAAACTTTAAAATCTCAACCTTAATCAATCTAATACTTTGACTAGAATCAACTTATAAATTTAACTTTGAACAGAGGTTGCTATAACTTCAATAGATCAAAATACAACTAGATATTCATAAGATTACAATAATTCCATAATAGCTAGAGGCATATGAAAAACAATCAAACCTGGAGTGCATTGTTCCTCTGAATGTGTTGGGTTTGAGATCCCTCTTGATCTACGATTATAAGAGATCCCTTCTCCTGTAATCACACTCAAAATAGTGATATAGTTTAAATATATATAAGTACATACCTCTGGTAGCATCGACAAGTAGTGGCACCATCCGACAGTAGTGGCAAGCAATGACGAACCTTAAAACTTCAAAGGTGCTCCAACTTATAATCTAAAGGTAGTTGGAGATACGCTAGTGTAAGGCGCACTAGGACAACCAAATATTAGTCCCAATACTTCATAGAAACTTTCACTACAACTGGTGCTAGAACTGCAATTGGTGTTGCAACTAGCGCTGCAACTGGCATGAAGGAACTGGCATTGCAACTGCAACTAGTACTGCAAACCTAGGATTTTATGAGGAAACCCTAATTTCTCAACTTATTAAATTTGCATAATTGATCCGGGGAAGAGATGTGCCCTACTTAGGCGACCTTCTTAGTGAGCTTGAAAATGGGGGAAACTGAGGATCTTCCTTCCAGCAGTTAGACTGTTACGAAGGAAACCAGCTCTGATTTCATGTTGAAATTTTGGTATGCTTGTTTAACCATAGACAATGTCACATCAATGTCACCCAACCATAGGCATTCACATATGCCACCCCCGAGCACACTAACCTTTACTTAGAATAATTTCGGCAAGCCTACTCTAGAACCAATAGATAAATCCTAGTTTCTATTTGCAACAACAACTCAAGACAAGTAGAGCGCTCCTTCTCTAAGGATAGCGCACAAGAGAGAGAGTCTCCATATCCACAAAACAAGTACCATACACAACTGCAGCAGCTACAACTGCACTACTCTCTCTCTCAAACTTGTGTCATACTTAGAAATAATATCACCAAGAAAATCACCAAGAGAGAGATCAAGACCAACAAATGACCATGTGCTCTTATTCCTCCTTGCAGCTGCAGTTGCAACTACAAATGCAACTATCCAAAAGACTTGTGCACTAAATGGTGTACAAAGGAGCTAAACATCCTCTATTTATATTAATCTGTCCTGTGACTTTTCTTGTTGGGCCGACCTGACTTTCTGGTAATTATATTTTTTGTTTATCTTTTTCCTGTGGAGCCAACTTGTATTTCTGGAGGATAATATTCTAATATTATTTATTCTGCTAGGCCGACTTGTCTTCTAGGGTTTCCACACATTTGTTTAATGGTTCACTTGCTTCTGAAATATTATATTCTAAGTCATAGGTTACACGTGGAGGTTAATACCTCATGCAACTACCAAAACATCAACAATAATCATCCAACCGGTAACTAGAAGTTGTATTATTTTTTTGTTAGTTGTTGGGGATCCGCAGGATCTCGGTGCCTGGTTGGGCATGGATCTGCCTCCTTGTTCCGCCTGTTGACGTGCAAGAGATGTTCACTGGTTATTGGTTGGGGCATGCCACATAGAAGGATAGATGCTCTCCACATCAGTACCTGAGTAATGCCACATGAAATGATAGGGAGGTGAGGGTCCACATGGGTGCCACATGGACGTGAGGTAGATTTTGGGATGAAAAAGTTTGAAAGCTTTAGGAGGCCATAACTTTTGATCTCAAGCTCTGTTTTGAGCATGGTTACAATAGTTGGAAAGCTCTTGATGAGTAGATTCCATATATGGGCTCCATTTTGAAAAATGAATCAAGGTGAGGAAGAAGAAATTTTTGACACCCCGCTATCCTAAGGAAGGGTTAGAGAGTTGGGTGTGTTACAAATGGTATCGGAGCTGATATTCAAACACTAGAATTAGATGGGCCAGAGAATAGTCACAAGACTAGTATACCAAGGCTAAGAAGACCCTGTTGACAATTTGTTCTCTACATTAAAATTTAAATTTTAACTGTAGAAGATTATTGAGATGAAAGACTATAGATTCATTTTAGAATGTGCACAACAGAAAATTAATCATGTTGGTTTGTAGCAGAAGAATTATACTCATTCTTTGATGGAAATTGTAACACCCTGTTTCCCCCAGATTGTAAATATAACTGAACTGGCCAAGGACTATGGCAAAACTCATAAGTATGAATATGTGATGTAAATGGACCTGCAGGAAGAGGTC
>JZKD02S2171413.1:326535-392802 GCA_000966675.3 Picea glauca
CCAAAACCCTAACCCAATGACCTGGATTAGTCCAAAACCCTAATTCCTTAATCGAAAATAGAAAACCATCGGCAAAAACCATGTGCCGAAAAACCACCTAATATCATGTGGTCCCGGAAATATGTCGTCCCGGTGAAAATATGTCGGCCCGAAACCGGCAAAAATATGTCGGCCCAAAATTTTTTTTTCGGGGTGCAAAGAATATAACACATACCCAACATCCAAGAAATCATTATAGTGATAAAAACCTACTATTGCAACAACCATGAAAAATTATGAGATAAAATTTCATATTTTGGGCAAAAGTTGAATTCCGTATGAAATAAGTTTGATTTTTTAAATGAATTATTATAATGTTCTCTCATGATAACTACATGTGTGTGACGCATATGAGATAATATTGATCAAATTTGGAATGTTTGGGAAGAACAATTACTTTTGAAGACACTGGAGCCCTATGAATGTAGAACCTTGGTTGGGTTCTAATAATGAGTTGGCGCTCTCCTTGTGTGTGAAATCCTTGGCAAGATGGATCGTTGAAGGACTATGTAGTAGTTAAGGGATACATGAGGCTAGAAGGGTGAGTGCAACAAGGAAGAGGCAACTCAAGAGTGCTTATGACATGGTAGCTGTCATAATGAGAGTGTGTCAAATGGAACAGTGAGTTGAATTCTTTCCTGAAGAAGCTCTATGGAATAGAGAAAATGACTTCTAGCTATAGTATGAATACAAGAAATGGTGTTTGACAGTAGAGCACCAGGTGGATAACAAGCTTCCAATAGCAAAGGCTTGGAGCTTTTTGAAGAATTTTGAATGGTACATGGTATATAATGCATTGAGGACAATGCATAAATTAGGGGAGGGGAATGTAACACCCCAATACCAAGCCCCAATTGTAAATGTGAGCGTGAATATGTTTTATAGGCTGGTGATCTAGGTTATTATAGGCCATAAGACTTATGTGATTATTAGGCTGGAGAGCCTAGATGATAAAGTCCATTGAGCTTATTTGTGTATATGTAAACACTCATATCATTAATAAAACACGTTGTTGCGTGTAGACCAACCACGATGAAGAGTATGGGAGACTAAACTCTACTAGGAAGGGAAAGGGAGAAGCTAAGAGCCTAGGAAAGGGACTAAGATAGAGATATTATCTCTAAAGGAATATTATAATATTATTCTTAAAATACTAAGGTATGGATAAATCTCATGTTATCATAAGTTCCTATGTGAAGGGGAATGAACTACAAGTGGAGAGAATCAAGCTCCTTGAGAGTAGGTGTCATCAAGGGAACATGCAAATAAGTGTGGGTGGAATTAGTCCATTTGGACTCACTCATCCATTCATGCATTCAGCCATTTCTCTCCATCATTCAACCTCTGCATCATTCATGCACCCTAGAGCTTGCACGCACTCTAGATCTATACCATGTACTTTCCTATTATCAACAGTAAATGGTATCCCTCCTGTTATGCAGAGCACACCTGCTCCTTACCTGAACCCGTGTTGAACCATAATCAAACTCGTATTGTTCATCACCTGAACATGGATGCTACCAACAACTGTTCCATACCCATTTTTTGTTGTTGTTTTCACCTGAGTCTATACCCGGTTCACTTAAGAGTTGGATTGAAGAGGCGGGTTGTTAGGCCTATGGACTGAAGAGGCAGGTTGTCAGGGCCATGAGAAACTCTCTCCAGGTGAGAGAATTGTTGAGGAATTGATTTCCTGAGGGAGCCCAACTGCAGCTACCGAGATCTAATACTTCCTGTTCGGGTTGTTGTTGAAGCCCTGGAAGGGAAGTGGGGCAGCCAAAGGATTGTTGAGCAGAGAAGGGGCACACTTCCTAGGGTGGGACAAGCATGTGGGGAATGAGAGACTGTAGGCTGGTAGTTTGAGTTGGCTCCTGGGATGAAATCCTTCATGTTGTCTATATTGTCCCAGCCTAGCCTAGGAATCCCTTTACTCGGGTGGAGTTTAGTCCCATTTGCTGAAATATTGTAACTGCAAAGAATATTCTATTTATTATTGAGTCATTATTAAATAGATCAATCCCCTTTTATGGATTTACCATGTCGGGCATTGTAATTGACCAAATCCCCTTTACGGATTGGTCAAACCCTAATTGTATTATGAAAATTAAGAATTCGTCCCCCAAGCCTAATTAAAGTGGTTTTAACCACTAAGAAGACAAGTCGGCCCTGCCCAGTGAAGAGACACCTTTCCATCACCTGCCAGCCAATATAAATAAAGGAATCCATTGCCTCATTATCTCACTCACTCATTCGATCATCCAGTGTGCAAGTTTGGTAGCTGCAGTTGGGAGAAGAATGGAGAGAGAGGCACATTGCTCATTGTTGGATATTCTCTAGTGTATTTGGTTTATTGTCTTGGCATTTTTTGGATATCTATATTAAGGAAGTTTTGTTGGGTTTTCTCCCCCATGAGGGTTTCCCAGGATAAATGTTGTGTATCTTGTGATTGTGTTTCTCTCAGTGATCCTACCTATGTTATCATTATCTAGTAAATTGAAAAGAAAAATAATAATAGCTCAAAACTTAACATGGTATCAGAGCTAAGCTGAAGAGAGCATCTTTCACTAGATAAAGAAAAATGTCACTGTTGTCGTACAAGAAAACTAGGGATTTTTGTTGAAGAGGAATTTTCGCCTAAAAACCATCTAGAAAAGTGTGCCCTACCCTAGTGAATCGTTTGGTGGATTGAGCACACCTTTTCAATGGACAGAGCCTCCAAAAATTCAAACACTAGTTTTTGTCTGGTACCAGAAAACCAGAAAACTAGAAGTACCAGAAAACCAGAAGTACAAGAAAACCAGAAGTACTAGAAAACCAGAAAAACCAGGAAACCAGAACCAGTACCAGAAGTACCAATCCATATTTCTGCAAGCTCGGTTTCAAGGAGTAAAATTTGGATTTTCAGAAATCTGACAACACCAACTTACTCGCTTCTGCCCAGCGCATCTAACGCATGGGTCGGAATTTCAAAATTTGAATTTTGAAAAATTAGGGTTTCCTCATAAAACCCTAAGTTGTAGTTGTAGTTGCATAATCAGTTGCAGTACCAATTGCAATTGCAGTATCAGTTGAAGTATCAGTTGCAGTCACCCTTGAATTTTTTAAGAGTTGGTAATTATTACCGTTGCTACCAGATGGTGCTACTACCTGCAAATACTATCAGAGGTATGTATTCACATATGTCTAAATTGTTAAGCTTTAAAGGGTATTTGCAGGATCTCTTGACATAGATCCAGAAGGATCTCAAGATCCAACACATTCAGAGGAATAATGCAACCGAGGTTTGATTATTCTAATATGCATCTATTTGTTATGACATTATTTTGATCTAGGTTGCATGTTGAAGCTATGACCATCATACTAACCTTTGGTCAAAAATTAAAGTCAATGTATTAGATTGATTAAAGTTGAGATCATAGAGTTTATTCTCTAACTTAGATTTCTGTCAAGATAACATATTTTCTTAGTACAGAAGACAGGTTGAAGAAAGCACTTGCCATCTTAAGTGAAGGAGACTTGAAATAAAAGCAACACACTCATTCTTGAGGACAAAACTCCAGGCTCCAGGTTTGATTGATTAAGTTGATAATATTCAAAGTTGCACATGACTGGTTGATAACTACCTCTTTATAAGTAAACACTATAGTTGAGGTAGCATTATTTGAAAAGTATTATACTTGGTAGCATGTGATCATATTGAGATAAATTATTAATATAATCATTTTCCAAATACAACTAACATCTTCTCTAGGAGAAACTTCTCGTGTTGGTTCCAGGTTACCTTAGATGAATGTTTGATCACAACACTAGAAGAGTGTTGATCTCATTTCATATTGTATTTATTACTTTTGATCTTTGTTTCAGACAAGTCACAAGTGAAATCTCTAAAGGAGCTACTGTGACGATTATTCATGCCATTGTTTTATTATTATCAAAGGAGTATTATTCTTGCTTGTTGTTTTGTTGACCTTATTTCAGGTCACAGGTGATAACCCTGAGAAAGCTATAGTGAAGGTTGTAGAAGGCGACATATGATGAGACATGAAAAAGACTATGTACATGACCATATACTTTCATATACCAACGAAGATGAAGAAGAAGCTATTTTTGAGATCCAGAGTATCTCACGTGGAGATTGATTGTAAGGAGAAGAAGGCTCCAAAGATGACCTAACATTAGAACAAGAACTCACAATAGACTTCGTCAAAGGATAATGAAGCCACCTTGACGGGAAGCAGAACTCGTTTGAAGCCTGACCCAGCCTTTCATATTTAGACTTGGTATTCAACACCAAGTATACCCTGTAAGAGATGATGAATTCCTTGTAGAATCAGAAGAAATCAAGGATAATCCTGATCTCATAAATGATCATATGAAAAGACAACTTCCAGGACTGGGAGACAGATGCCATGAGAAGACTAGATCGTAACTTCAGAGACTCCTAGGAGATATGAAATCTCCTGGAAGATTCCCTTGTTTCAGTGACAGAGAAGGAAGCCAGTCAGAAAGACTAGGGTATGGATTCTTCCGTGAGACTAGAAGAGAAGTCAATATTGACTTCCAAGATTGATCTATACAAATCAAGCATGTTGCAGATGTACAAAGCTTGATGTTGTCCAGAGGATTCTCCCAGCAAGAGGGAGAAGACTATGACGAGACATTTATTGATGAAATAGTTCCAGTATTCATGAAGACAACCAGAACAACCATGATTCATATATAGTACGAGATGCAGGGGGAGCAATCCCCATATTTAAAATTGAGTGGCATTCGGTCCAGTACATTAGCTGGGTCATGGAGACATGACTACAATAAAAGATAGAGTTACCTCCATGAAATAAGAAGAGTTACCTTAAGTATCATTGATTGAGCCACTGTCAATTTCAGATGAAGTTGTTATCGTGATGAAGTAGAGGAGTTACTCTTAGATTTCAGCAGTCATAGTGAGAATGGAGCAGCCATTCTCAGCTTCAAAGAAGCTACAGGTGCAGAGTCCCAGTTCTAGAAGGAACAGTTGCAGAAAGAGGAGAGGACATACTCTCAGGCAGTGATATAGATAGTGCTTTGCAGAGAGCACATAGAGCTAGAACATGATTGTGCAGATTGAGTTGCAGCTAAGCAAGTGTGCCAAATTGGTACAATGTAATGTGAAAATTGGGTTTGAATTTGAAGATAGAAATACTAAGGTTTGCAAGTTGAAGAAGGATCTGTATAGGTTGAAGTAAGCTCCTAGAGCGTGATATGGCAAAATTGACAGTTTCCTGAAGATCTTGGGCTTTACCAAGAGTAAAGTTGATTCTAACCTTTACCTCGAGGTTATGAATGATGAGTCAGTGATGTTACTACTATATGTAGATGATGTATTCTTGACAAGATGAAGAAAATCTCATCACAGATTGCAGAAGAAGTTTGCTACAGAGTTTGATGAAATACCTAATGCTTTATCTCTTAGGTCTTGAAGTTTGGTAGAGCCCAGAGAAGATCTTCCTTAACCAAGGGAAGTATGCAATTGAAATAATGAAGAGGTTTAACATGTTGGAATGTAAATCCATGTATACACCCATGGAAACGAAGTTGAAGCTCCTGGTAGATGCCTCATCAGAATTGGTTGATGCTACTCTGTACAGACAAATTATTGGTTCGTTGATGTATCTGACGAATATAAGAGCGGATATATGTTTTGTTGTGACCACCTTTGAGTCAGTATCTGATAGAATCCAGACGTATTCACCTTGATGATGCAAAACATGTGATGAGATACCTTAAGGGTACATTGGATTTTGGTCTCTGTTATACTAGATATCATGACTTCAAATTGTATGGATATACCGATTCAGATTGAGCTAGAAGTGTTTCTGATAGAAAGATCACTTCAGGATGTTGTTTTAGTCTGCGGTCAGCCATAACTTCATGGCAGAGTAGGAAGCAATCCAGTATTTCTCCCAGCACGACAGAAGCATAATATATTGCAGCATGTTCTGTCAGTTATGAAGCCATATGGCTTCGGATGTTGTTGACATATCTATTTGATCTGGATATGGAAGCCACCATGATCCTATGCGATAACCATAGTTGTATAAAAATGATGTGTTCCATGATGAGTCGAAACACATAGAGATCCGGTATCACTTCATTCATGATATGATGCAGAGACGAGCTATAAAGCTCCAATATGTTGGCTCAAATGAACAGGTCGCAGATGTGTTGATCAAACCTTTGTCTCGTGTAAAGTTTGAGCACTTTCGAGACAAGCTTGGTATAGTCCGGAAGGACCTCCCTTGAAAGGGGGAGTAGTGTTGATGATACTATGGTATCCTGACCAATAGCGGGTAGCTCAGTTATGATTTTATATCTTAGGGGACTAATCATCCATGGACAGATATCGAAGATTTGTAAGGATGGGATGTCAAAGTACTTGTGCATGTATATGCTAGCTTTGGTCAGTAATGGTAGCTCTGTTAGGATTTTATATCCTAGGGAATCTTTTGATTCCTAGGAAGATCCTTTGGATCTGTCAAAGTACCACAAGATGTTGTGATGCCAGCCTAGTGTTGACGATTTCCATCTTCGTGATGATGTTGTTGATGCCAGCCTCATGCTGAATATTTCCAACTTCGTATTGATGTTGTTGATGCTAGGCTCGTGCTGAATATTTCCAGCTTCGTGCTGATGTTGTTGATGCCAGTCTCGTGCTGAAGATTTCCAACTTTGTGTTGATGTTGTTGATGCTAGCCTCATGCTGAAGATTTCCAGCCTCGTGCTGAAGATTTTCAGCTTCGTGTTGATGTTGTTGATGTCAGCCTCATGCTGAATATTTCCAGCTTCGTGCTGATGTTGTTGTGATGCCAGCCTCGTGCTAGATATTTCCAGCTTCGTGTTGATGTTGTTGAGATGCCAACTTCATGCTGAAGATTTCCAGCCTAGTGTTGATGTTGATGATGCTCTAGCCTTCGTGTTGTGATACTGTTGTTGTTGATGTTGTAACAGCCTTGTGTTGTTATTGATGATTATGATGTATTAGTGTTATACTAATCCATGTTGATGCAGATGATGATGATGCCACTTCAGCTTCTTGTTGAAGATGATGATGATGATGTTATTTCAGCGTTCATGCTGAAGATGATGATGTTACTTTAGCCTCATGCTAAAGAAGATGATGATGTTACTTTATCCTCATGCCAAAGATGATGATGATGTTACTTTAGCCTCATGTTGATGAGGATGATGATGTTACTCCAGCTCCATGTTGTGAACGATGATGATGAAAAAAGCTTCTGATGATTTATGGATATGCTAGTCAGTGTTCCAGAGGTTGTTGATGTTGCTGCCCTCTCTCTCTCCTGATGATGTTGTATCGAGTTGTGTTTGTAGAATACCCTTCTTGTTAAGGGGGAGTGTTGAAATATTGTAACTGCAAAGAGTATTCTATTTATTATTGAGTCATTATTAAATAGATCAATCTCATTTTGTGGATTGATCATGTCGGGCATTGTAATTGACCAAATCCCCTTTTGCGGATTGGTCAAACCCTAATTGTATTATGCAAATTAAGAAGTCGCCCCCCAGGCCTAATTAAAGTGGTTTTAACCACTAAGAAGACAAGTCGGCCCTGCCCAGTGAAGAGACACATTTTCAGCACCTGCCAGCCAGTATAGATAAAGGAAGCCAACGCCTCATTATCTCACTCACTCATTTGATCATCCAGTGAGCAAGTTTGGTAGCTGCAGTTGGGAGAAGAATGGAGAGAGAAGTGCATTGCTTAGTGTTGGATATTCTCTAGTGTTTTTGGTTTATTGTCTTGGCATTGTATTGGCTATCTATATTAAGGAAGTTTTGTTGGGTTTTCTCCCCCATGAGGGTTTCCCAGGATAAATGTTGTGTATCTTGTGATTGTGTTTCTCTCAATGATCCTACCTATGTTATTGTTATCTGGTAAATTGAAAAGAAAAAGAATAATAGCTCAAAACTTAACACCAGCTCGGGGGTGACCCTTTGATGAGAGCTTTGAGCAACGAGGTCCAAGGTTGGGAGGTTTGTGGAAGGTATGCACGCAGTTGGTGGTCTTCTATAAAAAGATCAGTATCAATTATTTGTTCAATTGAATGTTGTGTATTTGTACAAATATTTATATTTATGAGTATTTCATGTTTATGTTGTTTGTATAGGCTTACTGTTATTTTCTGCATGAATCTATGCATTAGTAGAATGTATCTGTCTATATTAAATTTGTATAAATATATACAGAAGAAATGGAGAATTGTTATGTGGCATAGCCCAGCGACCTAAGGCTGGGGATGCTACTATTTGGTCTCTGAGCTTAGTAAGAGTGTGTTATGGAGTAGCATGGCCCGACCTAGATATATGGGGATGTTACACTTATAGTTCCATGTCCGCTGTGAACCCTGAGTTTAGTGGGAGTGTGCAACCTCTGTATAAGCAGGTTGAGATTTATTCCTATGGGGAAGTACCGAATTCCATCGGAATCAGTTTTGTTGTCTTGTGCTTGGCTTTATGATATAAAGCCCTCTTATCGTGAGTATGAAAAACAGGGGATTGAGAGAAGAAACCCAAAGGACCCATTCGAATCCCTGTTTGAACCTGGAGATGAACAGTAGTCGTCGGATCAGAGGGGAAGATAACCCTCAGCCATATGATCGTCGTCGAAGAGTTAGGAATTGGAGGTGAAACCCCAGTTAACCGGGTTACTAGATAACCAAAGCACTGGAGGGTTGGTGTTGAAGGCCTTGTTAATCTTGGTGCCGGTAGGCGGGTTCCAATGCAATGTTCCACTCCTTCGCTTGTAAACGTGAGAGAGAGAGAGAGAGAGAGAAAGAGGATGACGTCATTATGATATATCCTACCAACGTGGCGACCAGAATTCCACAAAGGACGATACTTGTTGACATCGGATTGGCGTGGGTCGAGTGTGGACCCCTGTCAGGCATAAGCCTTTGAATTGGCGCCTTGAACCTTCACCTTCGGATCTAAGAGCAACAAAATCTTGATCATTGGATGCAAAGAGGAGCAACCGTCCTTTGGGCCACCGAAGTTCCCAAGATTCGACCATTTGTGTTTCCTTCCTCGATTTCCCAGTGCCGATTGGGCAAGGTTTCAAGAAGGGTTTCGACCCTTTTCCCTTTACAGTTGTATGAGTGAGAAGACGTATGGGGCACGTGTCGACGACATCAGGATGATGTAATCGAGCTAGTACCATTCAATTTAGCCAATAGGAAGTGGATAGGGATTAGCACCTCAGTGGAGGAGCCTTATGCCCTATGATGACATGCAGTGCCACGTCGATCCATGTGTTGCGATGTGGGTGGTCCACATGTCATGAAGATAATGTGCCACATGTCTAGGATAATCAGAGTTCCATACGAGGACAGAGGACGTGATGGCGTGGATATCCACGTGTCATGCCACATTAGCATGGTGTATAGTCAAATTGTGGGGTGTCATGCCAAGCGACATGCCACATCAATCCCATGTGCTCTTGGTGACAAATGGACCATCATTCGTTACACACCTTGGAGCCCAAGGATAGGTCCTAGCCGTCGGACCTGGGAGGCCAAGAGATCTTGGTTGTTGATCTTGTAGAGTGAAACTCGGAAGGGATTCACATGCACTAGAGAACCAGAACACCAGACGAAGGGAGATCTGCTTAAAAAGGCCTTGGTGAAACCCAGTGTCCCAATGCTTGATGGGGTGAGGCACCCGATGGATGTGTGATCCCAGTTGGGGTGTGGTTTTGAGGACTAAACCACCAAATAACTGGCAACTGGGAGGGCGTTGGTTATTTCAAGGGCTGGGATGAGGTTGTCCCGGTGCTTGATGGGGAAGGGGTTTCGTTTAGGCAGAGGTTTCGGTATTGGATAACCGACTAACTGATGACCAGAAGATGTGTTCTTTTTGTGTTAGTTGTTGGGAATCCGCAGGATCCCGATGCCTGATTGGGCATGTATCTACCTCCTAGCTCATTTTGTTGACGTGCAATAGATGCCCGCCGACTATTGGTTGGGACATGCCACATAGAAGGCTACATGTCTCACCACATCAATGCCCAAGTAACGCCACGTGGAATGGTAGGGAGGCGAGGGTCTACGTGGACGTAATGTGGATTTTGGTAGGAAAAAGTCTAAAATCTTTAGGAGGCCATAACTTTTGATCTCGAGCTCAGTTTTGAGAGTGGTTACAGTCGTTGGAAATCTCTCGATGAGAGCATTCCATCTCTGGGCTCCATTTAGAGAAAGTAATTAAGGTGAGGAAGAGGAAATTTTTGACACCCCATCAATCTAAAGAAGGGTTAAGGGGTTGGGTGTGTTACGGAAGTATTTTCTTCCGCTATAAAAAAATTAAGAGGCAATTTTTGTTTGGTTTTCTAGGAGGTGAATTGAGGATTACTTACTTTCTGAAGATTATGAGAATGAACTCCATGCTGCTAGTCTCAACCATACAACAGATAATTTGGAGACACTAGTCAAGTGAGTAGTGTTCTAATATGTATACTACATATTTTCTCTTTTATAACGAGTTAGAAATAATAGTGGCATTCTAATATGTAAAACTACTAGTTCAACTGGAAATAATAGTAGCATGCTATGGAGGATCAATAGACTATAACATAATGTCTAGATACTACATTAATTGGGATTTCACTGCAAACTCCTCGATGTATTAATGGATTTTGGTTCATGGGACATTTTGCATAAATATTATGACAAAGTTATGGCACTTTGAGAAGGAATTTACAAGTTATAATATGTTTGTGTTCAAGTAAAAGTATATAAAATTTAATGATACGTAGAGTAGAACAAGAAAGTTATTGGAATAGAACCTAAAGCATAGCATGAAAGAGCTATGGATTGAGAGAAGAGTATAATAACCTTACTTGAGCTCTATGTTGGTTATTCCAACCCTTTTGAGATAAGCCTTTCACCCTTCCCATTTTCATCTCTAATAAGTTCCATTAGTTGCATGGCTAATAAGTAGGATATGCAAGGATATCCATGAGAAGTTGACAAGGTGGTGCACAATGGTAAGGTTGTGGCAAGTGCGTTGTGGCAAGTGCAGATAGATAAGGTTGTGGTGAGTGCATGACTTCAGAAAGTTATTTAATACATTGACTTTCATTTATGTCAATTAATGTTCGTTGACATTTTTGTTAGTTATTTTCAAGTGATAAGGTTAATGTGTGAATTGTATGTATTTTTTTAAAATATTTGTATTTGTAATCGAATTTTTTAGTCCAACAAATATTCCCCTAGACAGTGCAATTTACAAATTAAAAAAATAGTTTTTAGTTTTAAAATAAATTGGATTAATAAATAATTTATGTTAACCTTTCACAAACTTAGGGGGAAAAGGAGAAAGTGTTACAAAGACTATGATGTTTGACTCATGATAGAAAACTATAGTCCCTCGCAAGGCCGGGACTAACAAAGGAACATTTATTCTTTTTCAAAATTAAAAAAAAAAATGTACAATAAATGTTTAGGGAAACAATATATAAATCTTTTTCAAAATAAAGAAAATAAAATCATATGTAAAATATTTAATGTTTAGGAAAACAATATCTAAAGTAATGGTTGAATTCCATTGCATTGAAAAAGGGAAGTAATATGTCAATGCTAGCCTGGTCGGTTTTGATGGGCCTCATTTTGTATAGCGACCCAAGTTCGAAACTCGCAGTAGTTGAGAGGAGACACCTAAAATCCATCTATGCTAAGGGTTGGTGTGGCCCAGGTTGGGTGCGATCCCTGGGTGACTTTGACAACTTAGATGCCCCCGAGTTGTGGTTTCTCAGCCATAGTCTAGTCCCATAAGTCACAGACAAACTAGTGTAAAAAAAAAAACATGGGGGGAAGTAATATAATTTCTATATATGCATTAGCAAGCATACTCAACTCATAACAAAATATAATGTTGATCCCAAAGGATTATCTCAACCAATTATCGCCATTATTGTTGGGCATTTCGCTAGTTACATGTCAGCAGGTGGTTGGTTGGAATCTCTCTAGGTAAGACGCACTAGTCTACACCAATGGGTTTACTAGGGATGCCATGATTCCACGAATGTGGAAAAGCATCCCTTAAGTTTCCCGCCAAGTCTTACTTAAAATAAAATAATAAAAAACAAATAAGTGATACCTGAGTGAAATAGGTTCATGTTAATACTTCTCATATGGATCTCTTAATAATAACAATTAAATTCATCTTTTAATCTTGTAATCTTGTAATCATTAGTCAATATGAAATTTTTCCATAAAGATGCCAAAACAAGGGTCATTAAGCATAAGCACTATCTTCTTGAACTGTATATTTTCTTTGAAATCATATTTTCAATAATAAACACCTTAAATTCTAACTCTTATCATCCTAGATACATATCAACTTTGGATCTATCAAGAACTAAGAGGGATCAAATCCCTCAAGGTGCAAACATTTCCTCAAGTTTTGCACTTGAGGAAAGGTTTGCACCTTGAGAGATTTGATCCCTCTTGACACATGAGAGATTCAAAGTTAAGATGAATCTAGGTTGGTTAATAGAAATATAAATATCATTACCAAAAAAAAAAATGCTTACTTCAAGTAATTTGGTTATTTTCTTGATCCATCTCATGCATTGATTGTAATGGTTTAACAAATAATTCACACCCAAGAAAATTATAATGTAGGAAGAATAATATGGGGTACCTAGGGAGATAACCAAGAGGATAATGAATGTAATATGGTCATAATAATGGAATAGGCCCATGTAATTAAAAGGAAATAATATAATAATAAGGGGTAGTTGCCATAAGACTTATTAGAATGCTCATGAGAATGTAATATGGCCATAATAATCGAATAGGCCCACTATGTATTTATACTCTCATGAGTATTCGTAGGGGCCTTATGCCAACTACCACTTATTTTTATCTTAGTTCCTTTTAATTACATAGTGGTCTATTCAATTATTATGGCCATATTACATTGATTATCCCCTTGGGTACCTCCCTAGGTATGCAAATATCCACCAATTCTTGATGCAAATCTCATAGATGCCCCTTCGATTGTCTTAGAAGAAATTTTAGATTCAGATGAAGAAGAGGAAGTTGATGACATTGATGAACAAGTTGTATATTTGACATCGACACTACTTTGGGCACAACGAAATCTTCAAGCTACAGGGGATCTAGTTGGGGATCCAACAGAGACTTGAAGGACACGCTCACAGTTTTCATGGTGCTCCATGAGCACTCACTACTACAGAACCTTTGATGCCCATCCATTGTTGCATGGTCATTGCTACAGATCCACAATCTAATGCAAAAGTTGCAAGTAATCCATATTGGGAGGCTACCATGGATGAGGAGTATCAGTTTTTTATGAAGAACCAAACTTGGGAGTTGGTTCGCCTACCTCCTAGTAGGAAGCTTGTTCAGTGCAAATGGATTTATCAAACAAAGATGGCAGTACATGAACTTGTGAGTAAGTACAAAGCACGACTTGTAGCAAAAGGCTTCCAAACCTGTCATTCTACCTCCCACTGCTTGTTGGGCAGTCCGTGGGTGGCAGGAGGAGGGAGGGGTGAGAACGGGGATAGGGGACAGGGGGAGAGAAAGGTACAAGGAGGGGTGGTGGGGTATGGAGGGTGCATGCGGGACGATAAAAGGGGGAGACATGATTTCAGGAATCGCCACACCCCTTTCTAAAAATTAATACTTTACTCAACTCATTTCAAGCACATTAATTTTCTAACAATTTCTAATACAAAGACATTTCTACATCTCAATATTTTACTAAACCCATTTCATGTAAGTTGATTTTATAAGGATTTTCTACTAAAAACACTCTCACAAACCATTCACAACAAAGCAAAAAATGTTATGGCTAAAAGTCAAATGAAGATAGCATTATACTCCAGGTTATAATCAACAACCCATACAAACCATGTTTGCCAACAAAAATAAGCCTCCATACAATGTTTAAATTGCTCAACCATTTTTTAAAATTCTATCAAAATATATATATATACATACTAACTAACTAAAGCATCCATCCTTACATACATTAGTTCATTCAAGGGAACTTGTGGGATTGCAAGGCACAAAGGAATATATATATATATATATATACTAACTAAAATGGTAGTGTGGGGTCATCCATCCTTACATACATTAGTTCATTCAAGGGAACTTGTGGGATTGCAAGGCACAAAGGACCTGCCCACCATGACACCTTAAAGCCCGCAAGGCACTAAGATCAGCCCAAGGACACACAATCTTAAAAACATTATATCATTTCAATTATTTTACGAGGGTTTGAGTCCAACCAATAACGAGTTGATATTTGACTATAAACACATATAATACTGAAAGAAAATGTGTACAAAAATGACAGAAATTACCAAGAAGTTAAAGCAAGAACACTATTTTCCATCGAAAATGCATATATTGGTAAGGACAACCTCCCATTGTATAAGAGATGGACTGCTCATTTAAGACGATTAATAACATCCATTCAAATAAGAGGATTTATCTTTTGCAAAGATGAGGTGTTTGCTGTGAGACAAGTATGTGCTCAGAGGCACCCTCAACTCTGTTAAGTAGCAAGTTGGCAATATATTCATGTCTGTGGTGTGTCAATAACAAATCAATATTGGCTATTTGCCCTTCTCATGCTGATAAAATGAGTTTACTTATGCATTTAAAAGCGATGGAGGACAGGAAGGAAGTTGAGTTGCACCTCGAATTAAAAGCAATGCTGTTGAATCGTTACTGTTTTAAAATCTGCTTCTCAGAACTGTTAGCTGCCCGCTGTTACAAGCACCCTTTTTGTGCCAAGGAAGCCATAAAACTGTTATAAAGTGGAGCCTTCACATTTTCTGCCTGCACAAAAGACTTTAAAAATAAAAGCAGTATATATGAAACGTCATATTGATTGAAGCTGCTCACAACTTTCGTTGAATCATTTTGACTGAAACACACTCCCTGCATGTCTCCTTGTCAATGATCAACTTTCCCAGCTTTCCCTCCATAATAAATATCCCACAGAACTGAGGAGGATTCGGCATTCCAATTAACATACTTTTCCAAGAAGCGTTTCTGTCAATTTAACAATATGTGGGAAAATCCTCTCTGTTTTCAACAGCTGCATGGACTTCAAGGCCTCCATTACTCTATACCGAGGGATTATCCTCGTCTCCAAGTTAAATTGCAACAGACATGGACATCTATCAATATCATCCAATGGAAGCCCCGGTGATTTGACCAGAAAATCTACATTCCGTTTCAATTTTTCCTCTGAAAGTCCCAGAAGCCACGGCGTCCGACTTGAGAATTTGTAAATTTGCTTTTCGGAGAAACCTAAGCTGCTTAAACACTGCAGTTTTCGATCTATCTTTTCTTTTCTTATTCCTAGTATCGCACGCAAAGCATGTCCAAACTTCTGTGATCCCTTCTCAAGCCCCAGACCCTCTGCCACTTTAAATGACTCCATGACTTTTTCCTCTGCATACATGACCAAACGGGGCTGCCTTGCCACTAACTTCGATAATGCTTCGCCCTCAACACCCAATCTTTGCAATAGTGAAATCGCAGATTTAAGCTTATCCTCACTCAGGTTAAGAATTCTTGAATCGGTATAAATAAGTTTGCAGATATCCTCTTTCTTCATGATAGACCTAAGGAAGCTGAGCCTAGACTTTAAGTCTGTTTCGAATTTATATAAGAAAATCCTAGGATTGCAAAGAACCGCCTTTCGAATCTGAGCAGGGGTGGTCAAACCACATTCACTTAACAGCTCCAAACCTTCTTCCAAATTCCGGCTTGATTTATGAGGCAAACCCTTGCGGGCTTTAAAGGCTTTTGAAACATCTTTCTCTGTCATACCGCATTTGTTGATGAAAAAATCTGTGAAAACGCATCTGTCTGGTGGAGTTGGGGATGGGGTTGCTGTTTCCGTGCAGAATTTGGCAATTGTTATGTGGGGATTTGCAGTAATTGCAATAGGACGAAGCAGCGAAATTGGCATTGATACGTGAGTGGATGATAATGGGACTTTGTTCGTTGTCAAACGTTTCCATATTCGCTGAATACACATCTTTGCAAGAGTGAAATCACATATTTAAACGTAACCTTGCTGAGATTAAAAGGGCAAAAAGAGAAATAATTACCTGGAGGAGGAGGCCGAAGTGGATATCTGGATAAATATCACCGTAGATGGTTGAGAGGCCAAAATCTTGGAGAAGATCACTAGCGAGCAGGGTGTTGTGAGGGTATAGGGTTTTCTTTGGACTTTAGTGATCTTCTGTGGTAAGACGAGGGTTTAGGGTTTTATGAGCATTTAGGGGGTTTAGGGTTTTGTTTGAATTTAGGGATCTTCGGTGGTGAGGCGAGGGTTTAGGACTTTATGAGGATTTAGGGGGTTTAGGGTTTTGTTTGAATTTAGGGTTCTTCTGTGGTGAGACGAGGGTTTAGGGTTTTATGAGGATTTAGGGATACATTATAGTTACATGCAAAAAATACACGGAAGTTTTGAGAGTGATGTTTTCAAAGTGTTCAACAGATTTGATGTTAATGATGGTGATGTTAATTATTACCATATATAGTTGGTTGTTGCGTCAAAAGGTGTTCTATAGTTTAGTATGGAAGAAATGTTAAAATAATAGTAAAAAATCTACAAAATAATAAATTAAAATAATAGTAAAAAATCTACAAAATAATAAATTAATATTTAATTAATAATAAAATAATAAAATATATTAAAATATATATAAATAAATAAACACATGTAAACAATAAGTCGACACAATAATCAAAACAGGTATATAGTACCACTAGCATAGATCCATTTTAACCCTGGATCTATCAAGCGTGGAGAGGGATCAAATCTTTAGAGGTGCAAACCTTTAACCTTTCCTCAAGTTTTGTACTCTAAAACAGGGTTTCACTTTGAGAGATTGGATCCCTCTCGGCGCTTGATAGATCTGGGGTTAAGATGGATCTATGCTCGTATAGTCCAATAAATGTATTTGTCATTTTTTTATATAACTAATATTATAATTAAAGTTAAATAAATTGTATTATCAAGCATTGTTATATTCTCAATTTATATATGTTATTAAAAGCATTTTCAAAATTGTTAGACAAACTAGTAGCTTTTATGAAGAACTCAATATTTATCTTAAAAAGCTTGTAGTTATAGGAAGAGCCTATTGGCCGACCAAAGGTTCTTACTTACCTTCATGCTCAGGTAAGTGGGGTTATACCTTACAAGCTTGTATGATATCATTGTATTCTCTTCCTCTATATTTGAGTATGAGATATTCTATACATAGTTATTATTATGTTGAAGGCATTTCTTTTAGGAGGGTTTTTGCCTAAAACTTGGTTATCTTAAGCTACTAGGTTTGGGATGACCACTTATGGTTTACTTTTTCTTATAAACTACCCTTCCATCGATGTCCACCTATCATATGTATGCTCAAGGCTCAAAACTTGGTCGTCCATACCACTTGTTTTTAAAAATCTTATTTTCCATCTCGACGCACAACATATATGAGGTGTGTGTGTTGTTGTAACCTTCTGAATGCCCCTGCCATTGGATGCATACAATCAATGTCGGTGGTCTATTCCCCTACTTTCAAGTTCTTCCCTGCCAATTTGTTATTTCATTCTTCATCAATTGCAATATTCCATTTACTAGAGCTCTAGCGATTTTGTTGTGATAGTGCCCTATTTGTTTTCTCTTCCCTTTCTTTCTTGTTGCGAAACAAAGCCCACATTTGACCCTATATCCACTAGCAGTATTATTTACACCTTGTCCCTCACTAAGTAGTTATGTTTGGTTTTCATCAACAACATCGTCCTTAAAGACCTCTAGTTGCACTTTCTCCATGACTCCATCAATGCTAACCTTCATTTTGTGGCATGAAACGATATGTTTTATCTTTCCCACTTGAGTTGGGGTTGTACCTTATCTTCGCCCCTAGATATTCATTCAAAGGGAATCTCTATCATTGCCCTATGCTTGGCTCCTCAACCTAGCAACCTTCAATATTTAACTATTTTCATACTATACACAGAAGTCCTCTCAAAATATACAAAAAGATGTCAAAAACGGAGAAGAGGAGTAGCGGTGGCCTCATACCACTTGATTGAAAGGAGTGCCCTTCAAAAGTTATCAAATAAGATGATTCAAGCTTCTGTAAATCCTTTAGGAAGGAGGTATTTCGATAATCTATTGTTAGTGTTACTTGCATTGACTTTTTCCCGAATCTCCTCATTGTTTCATAGTTAGATTATCATCACTTATGCACTAAATAGTTGCTCAATGTGATCGGCCATTTTTTATGGCAAGTTGAATGATGATCAATATGATGATGATGATGATGATGATCATCATCATCATTAATGTCCACTGAGACCGAATTGGTCTATCAGACCTTAAGAAGGTAAGGGATTACTTGGAATTCTTTATAAGAATTTTATTTCTATGCTCGGAAAGCATTAAGAGAAGTATTCCAAGATCACCATAGTTTTGTTGAGTTAAAAGGTTAGGAAGGTTGGTAGTGTGACAAATATTTTGAAATGGAGATCTAATCTGGGTATATGTTGGACAGTCGAAGAGAAAGTTATTTTCATCTTCAATCCTCTTAGTGTTACAAAGGTGACAGACTCTTTCATCCCACGGTGTTTTAGGAATTGACCAACATCCAGTGTCACTATGGATCTCATGAGAATTTGTTCTTATTTTAGCAATGTTTATTTTTTTCTTTACACTTTCCAAAACAAAGAGATATTTTTTATCTTCTAGATTAGGGTTGATTACCTCCTTATAATATATTAATTTTTTCCCCTCTAATACTTTATCACACCACATTTTCTCTGTAAATTTTGATTTAATAATATTTTTAATATTATCTTTATTCTACAATATGATATCTTCCTTTGTTCCCGAATGATTTAGCCAAGACTAGGAATCTTTATGTCATCACTACTTGAGTTGGAGGTGGTTTTAGCTAGAGTTAGAAGCAATTGTAGGAAGCATCTTGTCTTCCATGATGTTTAACTTGTTCTTGTACACTAGGTATCTAGTCATAATTGTGCTCTCAATGGGGGAGAGACTTGCTTCTGTGAGGAGGATAGGATAAGGTGTATTTCCTTTAATTTTAAGATTATAGGTTATAAAATTATTTTGGATTTTCTCTATCTTTCTCCACAACTCTCTAGAGATATTGCATCCCCAAACTTCACATCCATATAGAATAACAAGAGTAATGAGAGTCTCAAAGAGGAGTTTTTTCTTATCCCATATCCAAAGATTTGTTGATTTACAATTATTTTCAAGCCCATAATAATCTTTACATCCTCCATTTATCTTTTTCTCAATGATATAATTCTAATTGAGCTTGTGGTGAATACTGATTCCAAGATATTTGTATGAAGGCACTTCCTCCATGTTTTTGTTGTCATATACAAAAGTATCATAGGTGATCTTATTGGATTTAATTATCATGAATTTTGTTTTGTCAATATCAATAGTCATACCCATATTGGAGAAAAAATCCTTGAGGATTCTTAGTTGCTTTCCAAGATCGTGGGGACTCCTTGCCATAAGAATGATATCATCGGTGTAAAGAAGAAGAATGATGACTATGCCAATGAGATTTGGGTCAACGCAACCTACTTCTTCCCAACAATCTTCTAACTTGTCAATGTATATGCCAAAAAGGGTAGGGGACAAAGGGAAACCTTGGTTGACTCCAATAGTGTAGTTAATTCCTTCTAATTGGCCCTCGGTGTTCCTAAACTTGAAAATAACATTCTCATACAACCTTACTGCAGAAGCCCTCAACTCTAAAGGCACTTTTATCTATTCCAACCAATCTTAAAGGTTTGTCCTGGGTATTGTATCAAAATATTTTCTAAAGCCAACGAAACAACACAAGAGATTGGTTTTATTATTGTGACACTCCTCTACAATGATCCTAAGGATTACAAAATGGTCCACAGTTGAATGATATCTCCTAAATCCAACTTAGCCTTTAGTTATTTCTCTGTGACTTCCGAGCCAAAGGCTAATCTTCTTTCCAAAATAATTTTGTATGGCTTGGCTAAAATCAGGCTAATCATAATGGTCTTATAATTAGAGGGAATTTTTTAATCCCCACTTTTTAAAATAGGTACAATGAGGCTTTGTGTCTAGGGTTTAGGGAAGCCCTTCTTAACTATTAAATTGAAGAGCTTGTGTATGTGAGGGATGAAGATAGGCCCTCGGATTTTAAAATTTTTAGCTTGTTAGCCTTCAATGTCCTTAGCTTTCCCATTTGTGAGCCGCTTAACCCCGAACTCTATGTCTTCCATAGAAAAAAAATCATCCTCTGTAAGAGCAATTGGAATGGTGTCCATGGTGTTATGGAATTCGTAAAGACTTTTAAGGTAGGAATTCCAGTCCTTCAAGGAAATCATATTATTTTATTTAGTATTACGAATTAGAATTTTCCTCCAAAACTTCTTAGGATCAAGGTTAGATAGGTGTAAAAGGTGCTCTTTCTTTTTGTTTATATAGTACATCTTAACCTTTTAATTAGGGATATGTATATATTTATCTTATTGAGTTTTAAGGACTCACTAGAAGCATCCCTAATGGCTTTCCTAGCAATTTTACATTCATTATGATACCAAGGGTTGGTTGTTATGTTATTCTTTTTACAAGACACTTCGAAAGAGAACTTGTTAATGGAAGTGGAAAGGGTTGTTGTAAAATTATGATATAGATCTTCGATGTTGTCCTTATAAGTTAGGGGATTTAATTCACTATTTAAATCCTTTAAGAAAATATCAACTTTACTTTTGTCAAAAAGTAGGTGTCTTTGATTATCATAATTTTCTTCATTGGGGATTTTATGCATGGAAAAGTTTAGAGTTAGGGTTCAAGGTCTATGATCATAGTTAGGTTCATGGTCATTTAAAAGGTCAAAAGTTACTATTTGGTTGGATATGGGGATATTAGATATCACATAATCCACGACACTACTACTGAGCCCATGACTACAAGTCTCTTATTGGAGTTGAGCCACTTCATCACTCCATTGGAAATTATTAGCTCTTGAGAACTACAAAACTTGACTAGCTCAGTACCAAACAAATTCTTCTTTTATACCAAAAACTATGAGGTTCAAGGCTCTTTTGTTACACTCACAATCCAATTCGATTAACTTATTCATTTCCTCTTTGATGGGTTTGATATCCAAATTATTTTCCAAACTACTTAGGGCCAAATTGTTAGTTATTTTTTCTTCTATTTCTTTAATCCTATCTCTTAGGTTGTGATTTGCTTCAACCTCTCCTTCTTGGGTTGATTCTTTTTGTTTTTCCATTTCTTATATTATAGCCTCCATTATCTATAACTGAGTCTCAAACCTTAATATTATATTCTCTAGTTGTGTTTGAATCTTGTCTCTTAACAATCTAATTTTTTTTATCAAACATTGCCTCTAACTCTATTTGGAGTTTTTCTCCTCTCTCTTCTCTCCTTTTTTTCTAATGATTCTATATGTTCGTAAAGACTCCCAGGTGACTTTGTTGAGCCTCCTCTTTCCAGGTTGAGGTTTTGAAATATGTGGTGAAGTGCTCATGTTGAAAAGTAGATAAAATAAGTAAGAGAAGGAACTGACACACCTAATTTTTGAATTAAACCACCATTCAAATTTACTACAGATATAAACCTCCTATCTATTTCGTTCAAATTCACTGCAGGTATACCTATGTTCAAATTCACCAAAGAGTATAAACCCTTCACATTTACCATAGAGTATAAATCTCCATTCAAATTCACCTCATGTATAAACCTTCATTCAGATTTACCATAGAGTAGAAACCCTTCACCATTCAAATTCACCACAGGTATAAACCTCTGTTCAGATTTACCGCGGAGTAGAAACCCTTCACCATTCAAATTCACCACATAGTACAAACCCTTCACATATTTAAAATAAAGGTCAAATTCATCGCAAAGTATAAACCCTTCACATTCACCGCAGTGTATAAATCTATGTTCAAATTCACTACATGTATAAACCTCTACTCAGATTTACCACAGAGTAGAAACCCTTCATCATTCAAATTCACCACAGGTATAAACCTCCATTCAAATTTACCATAGAGTAGAAACCCTTCACCGTTCATTTTTTTTAATATAAAATAAGAATTCAAAAACAAAAGCCACCTAGTACCTGGTTGTTTTAATTATACATGCCATTGTTCACCATTCTATATCATCACATATATCTCTTTTTGGAGTTCAATTGAAGAAAAGGGTGAGAATAAGGGTCTATGGGTACTGCTAACTCTAGTATTGAGCTAGTAGTTGTTGTAGTCTCAAGCTTATGAATCATAAGTGTAAGAAATACTAATAATGGGAGTTACAATGAGAGTGGATTGATGATGAATTACTATGGGCATTATTACATTCTAAATCCATTTTGCAGGTTTCATATGATTCATTGCCACTACCACCAAGGATCATACAATCCAAGCATATTTACTTAGTAGTTAATTATATTCACACCATCGATGCTTTTCTCCATGACCCCTAACTCGAATTCGAGCAATAGGACAAGTGATCATTTGTAGTTTCTTAAAATTAATTTAAAATTTTTTTTCTCTAACAATTTAGCGAAGAGACAAGGGGAATTTATCCACATCCATCCAGTGCGTTATTTTTTAGACATTTTTCTGGGATTTTTACAATGTAATTAAATTGTTTCGATGTAGTATTAAGAGAGAGGGTTTTAATGGATATCTTTAAGAAAAACTCTTAATCCCTAAACCAATGCGAGTGAATTATATCTCTTGTGAGCTAAAGAGTATTACTGTATTTAGGGTTTAAGGGTTAAGGTTCTCATTGTTTCCCTTTATGTATGTGTATATTTATTTTATACAATCACACACTTATAAGTTCCACTTTGGAGGTAGCCCCAAGGATTAGCTCAATTGTTCTAGAGCTAGATGTGAGTTTATCATGCTTGTTGTTGGTCATGGGTTTAACTCTCTTGATTCCCTCAGGGCGAGGCCCTATAATCAAGGTCGACAATTTCCCCCGCTTACCATCCATGGAACATGGGGAAGTATTCATAGGGTTTTCCGTGAGTACATTTCCTTGGAAAAAAACAAAAACGGTTCCACTTTGGAGGCAAGTTTCTCATTGGTACATTTGTGCATTTGGGGGGCAAGAAGCTTTGAGGGGAGTTTGGCTCAAGATGTTGAAGTGCTTTCTTTTTCGATATGTAAGATTTCTTAATAGAGAGGTTGTTGAAAGAACCTTATAAGATTTAAGTGGACATGGCGAGGTAGAAAATTATGCAGTATGTGGGTGTTTAAATTATTAGCAATGTTTCCATTGGTCACCGGTATTTTAGTTTCCAATGGCATCGTAACCAACACCAACATATGAATCATTATTAGTATTTCATCAGTGAAATCTACATCATATGAGCCACCGAGATTAGTAATTGATATTCCCATAAGAATATGATTGATTCATAAGCCTCAATTTCATTTGATTCATAATTCTCAGGTAGGATTTCATTCATTAGCCATCATTCCATTCAAAACAAAAGACCCAGCTTCAATAGTTTATTTACATCCTTATCTAGGCCATAGCCACCAATAGCACCAACAACTAGAATTGGATCGTCCATAAATGGAATTGTATTGTTTAAAGGGATAAGTAAATAATTGTACCAAATCCACATTTGAACAAGTGTTGCAGGGCAATGTAGTCCCTGCCAGGTTGGAGCTGGAATAACATGTTATTGTTTTGTTACAAAAATGGTGCTGGTAAATGTTTGGGACAAAGCTCTATGATAAAGCCAATCACAAAATGTAAAATGTGCCAACACAGAAGCCACTTAGCCACCAGTTAAATGGCAATTCAGAGACAGACAAGTCAAGGAGCACAATAGTAGAAACATTGTCAACTAAACATTTCCATGCACATGTTGCTCACTTGTTTTGACATTGTTAAAGTTTAAAGTAGACCTTACACCCGGTCAAGATTTTCACCATGATGACACTAGGGTTAATAGAGGGTATGGCTTATTCTTATTCAAGGACATTGTTTCTTGATCCCAACACCCACAACATATAGTAGGTCAAGCTCTACTATGTATTCTAGAGGAACGATGTTACTAAATGCAGTCGATGAAACACTAGAATTTGTTGTAAGTAACCACAATGGCAAAGATGGCTTCTTTTCCACTGAAGGATATATACGACTTCTTAGACCAGTACCAAATTAAATTAAATAACCTACAGAAAACTTATGAGGGTAACTCCAAATGCCACTAAAGAGGGTAAGTCCAATATCCAAATTCATGTTACATAGAAGAGTAACTACATAGACCCAAATGTCTCATTACCTACCCTCAATCATAAAATACATTTAGTCTCATCCATCAATATTTTAAAGCCAAAGGAATAAATTCCTAGAATTATGATGTTGTGGAGCTTGCCAAATTGAAACAATGATTATGTTGAGGCAACCACTCCTTGATATAGACAGGGTGATAACTGTGATCACAATTTGAGGCAACCACTCCTTGAAATAGACATGGCGATAAATGTGATCTTCCTATCTTCCTAGGTGAACGATAGAATAATTTTGTTACCATCATCTTATTATGTGCAACAGGTTGTATTCAACACAAGACAAGTTGTTAAAGCACAATCTCAATCGAGAGATATGAAGGTCCTCCTTTGAAACACAACTTTTTAGTAGTAAATTCTATATCGAGTTGTAACAAGCCCAAAAAAAATTATAACCATATTTGACAAAACACTTATTATATTCTAACATATAAAATGAGTAATAAAGAGTCGTTGAACTCCTTTGTAGAACGGTTTGACGACCATGTGATCAAATTCTAAGTGATCAGATGCTTCCAAAATCATATCTTATTTTGTTCTATCAGATTACAATTGGATGACCACTTGCCTAGAGAAAATAATATTCTACTCGCTATAAATTTATATCATCTTTGCGAATACATTGGAAATAGAGTCTACATCCTTTGAAAGTAAAGGATAACTAGTCCAAACTTTAAAATATTTTATGGTCGCTTGGGTGAATAGTGTAATATCTCGAGGTGAGTCTCCCCTTGTTTCTCCCCAAGTGGTCAACGTCGGGCTGACCTTGTCATAGATCCGATGGCTAGGAAAGAACCTGAAGGATCCCTAGATCTATGGTCCTGGTCACTTCGCGGCTCTGGCCTTTGGGGGTTTTGGATTTACTGCCACTCCACTCTCCCGAAGCAGGACTTCGCGGAAGTACCGTACACGGGTCCCTCCTTCTGAGAGATCGGAAGCTTATGTGGGGCTCCTATGATCTCCCTGATCTATGACTCTCCTTACTTCGTAACTTCGACATTCGGGGAGTTCGGTGCTATAACATCTCCCTTCTCCCCAAGTGGAACTTCACCGAAGTCGTCTCGGTGTAGATACACATGTTGAGAGAACTTTCGATCGTTCTTGATTGATGGTTTTCGTTACTTCACAATGAAGAGTCAGGTCTCGATTAGCCGATGAAACATACCCCTCTACCCACTAGAGTAATCACCCATTTTCAGTCAACTTTGTCAGTAATTGAAACTCTCGGTTACCTTCAGGCAGTTTATGACTAGTAGCGTCGACAATACCCTGAAGTATCGGACTTCCAGAGCTCCGAAGCCAGAAGGGATTAGCTCCCTTAGGCTTAGCATAGGGTTCCTAGGTGTTGGTCATATGGGTCCTTCTAAACTCTCATGAGTTAAACGTGAATCTCTTCATCATAAGGTTGTTAAGGACTTGGGCATGATATCTCAGTCGCACAACAAGGAGTTTGAAGAAGATATCCTCTTCAGACCGAGACCGACAGGGCCAGATTGACGCAATGCTTTCTATCCAAACCCTCCTATAGGTTTATGTCCCAAGACACCTTGAAGGCTAAGATGGGGCATATAGACGATCAATCAGAAGCATAAGTTCACAAGAAGATACATGCATACACATAGCTTGATCATTCAATACAAAAACCATTCTTAGATGTATAAATACATGCATTCATCCATTATTCCATTTCAATGCACAAAGTATGAAAACACTTATCAGAACCAGAAGACGTGATGCAATTATTGAAAGGGGTGCATGTTTCCACCCAACTATAGCCTCAGTCACTCCTAACAGATTTACCACTGGCCACCCCCAAGCTAGACCACAATGCTCTGAGAGAGAATTATTTCTTCCAACTCAGTAATAGTTAGGGACGTAGGTTACTCTCCTCCTCCCACAGGATCTTGGCAACAGGTTTTCTCTATACCAAGAAAGGAGGTATGCCTGAGTACTTCCTCAGTCACTCACCATCCTCATTTATCAGCTTGTATCATAACCCTGTTCGCCACTTCCTGCAACCTGAACACACTCGTTTCTCAGTTCTTTCTCGAACCGAAGAGCTACAAACACTCTCCTCTCTTTGCTTCTCTTCATAGGTCTTCATATGCCCACCACGCCTTCCTTTCTTTCCTTCATCAACAAGATTGTGTTTGGACTGAATTCCTAGTTCATGGTCAGGTCTAAAAGCCTTATAGATGGGTGCTCTGCCCCATCTCCTCATTAACTATTGAGGGGGTCTTCCCACCTACCAACTTGACTGGTAATTCATTCCTGGGTCAGAGGATTGTTCTGATCCTGAACAATTAAATCCAACAAGGTACTGGTTTGTGGAGGTTATCTCAACCATTCCTGGTTCCCTCACCATCGCTTTCATAGCATTCATGGTCTATCTTGGAAAACCCCCCTTTCAGCAACTATGCAACACTTATCCATTTTCTATTAATAACATAAATTACATTCATTGACCTTTTATACAAAGGTTCATCGAATCAAACATTCACACATATCAAGTTTTCCATAGTCTCCTAGCCAAATATATTTATATTTATAAAATGGGGGAAATAGGGGTGTTACATAGTCCAGTTTGAATAATACAACAAACTCATATATGTGAATTCTGACATCCAAGTGTATGACAACAACAATCACCTTTTCTATATCCTAGATGACCATTTCTATGTTGTGATGAACTTCTCTTGTGAGAAGACATGGACTCACACTCTGTAATACAAGATTAGTTATTACTAGCAGTGCAGGTGCAGTGGCCTTCCGAATTAGGGTAGTTACATTCCCTCTACTTCAACATGGACATGTTTGTGTTCCATCCCAACAAGATGAACTATGACAGGCTCCTTCAAACCTTGAGAGTCACACCTCCCATGCCCTTTGTAGAGTAGGACTGACTCAACATATTCTGATCAAGGTGTACAATCCCATTCCCTTGGCCTATATCTCATCTTGGCCATGCTCTTGTGCCACATGGAGAACATGGATTTGGACAAAGTGAAAGTTGTCAATTACTACACTTTAGTAAGTATTTTCATATTTCCCTAAATTGGATTAAAAATGCCTTATATATTTTGAAAACAATAACCTATATCTCAAATATGGTGGTGGTGGTGCAGGGATCAAATCCATGGAGGTACACAAGCAAGGGGGGGAATATGGATAGAGGGAATACAAATATGTTGGTAAATAAGTGGTGGAATATATATAACAACTTGTCCTTTGATTTTGAATCGACTCATTCAATACTCAATGGGGAGATGCACTCTTAGCTACAATAGATGGCTGAAAACGCCTTACTTGCAGTTGTGATTTCTCAACAAAAGCATTTAGTGTCTCTTTCTCCTATTGCTTAGGTACTAGATTAACATTATTAGATGGATAAAATTGGAATATTATGTATTGTGACTCATTTGGTCGAAGTGGTTGTATGACATTCTTAGTGAAACATAATACATGACAAAGTTTATGATGTGTGTTACAAGGGAGATGCTTTACCACTTGTAATGTTATTATTTCACATACCATTAATGGAAAATAATGTTGGTATTTTGAGATGTTTGATTTAAATGCATTCACTACAATGTAGGGGTTTATGTGGTCTCCTCAAATTGTATTTTTCGGATATATCAATTATAAATTATTGATAATCACTTTTCTAAGATGCAAAATCTAAAGAGAACTAATGCATTTGTTTGATTGCAAAATAGAGACATTTCTAATGGAAATTTGTTGCCTGAATAAAAATCATCATAAATCAACCTACACACATTTCTAAAAGTAATCACTTAACCAAATATGACACATCAGAAAACAAATCGCATCCATCCCATTAAATAAAAACCCATTAATATTTCAAAGCAACGATAATTTAAATATAATTTTATAAATTTGTTTGATTGATATTAGATCAATGATTAATAATGAAAGATAACAATGATTCATTTACATTTAATTGCATTGAGAGTAGTGAGGTACTCTACAACGCAATATGGGGGAGATGTGAGATGTAGTCACGTACATAATGTTTTTTTTTGTAAGCTAAAACTTGTATTACCTCACAAACTTAGTCCATAAATAAGATAGGGAACCTCGTACATGGCCTGCCATTAATGGAAACTAGAGCCACAACCAGGGTCCATTGAAAGTGTTAAAAATTTCCTTGTGAGAAAAAATCAAAATGACAAAGATTACATAAGCATTCTAAGGACTTGCAAGGTCTAAATCTCGTCAAAGTTAAAATGTAAATGCCTAAAGAACCATACATTGAAAATTAAGAGCATTTCTCAGAAAATAAAATATCATTAGTACCTGAAGTAGGTGGCCTCCACTCCAGAGCGAAGGTGAAATGTTGGCGACACACTGGGAAATGAGAACAAGTACGCTCGCTTGAGAGGAACTAGAGAAGAGCATCCATCTATCGATTGATGTTTTCTTGGCGAAATTGTTGGTCAGAGACAACCCCACGCAATTCAAAGATACGCTGGAGTTGTTCATCTGCTAGATGACACAGAGAGTGATCTTCCATGCTAGAAGGACTGGAGTCATGTTCGTCGGATATTTCTTGAACTAGAGCTGGGTTCGCCAAAGGTATTTCCTCTATAACTGGGAATCCCCAGTTCCCCTCAAGTGGATCCCATTTCATCCTTTCCACAAGGTCTGGTGTTGGAACATTTTCCCTCTGCAACAATGGGTAGTCCTGGAATTCCCTCACCACAAATTGAGGGTCATGAGTCTCTGCATTGTTGTTGTTGTCTTCCCCTGAATTTATCTTCGTAAAAGGTTGACGAGACAAAGAAGACTGAAGAGAAGGATTTGAAAGATGAATCTGATTGGCTAGGTAGTGGTAGTAATCCGGACCACACTCAGCTTTGTCTCTTTCTCTCGGCATGGCGGTCAAATAAGAAGAGGATGAAAAGGTGGTTAACACAGAGGCGAATGGAGGGAAGGGCCAAGTAGAATTGCACTGAGCAGGAAGGAGGGACAAGGATCCAAAAGACCAGGATTTTGTCAGGAAGGGGAGGGGAAATAAAATGTCGATCCATTGAATTTGCCATTAAAATGAAAAGAACATACATCAAATACCTGGTACTACATTGACGAGAGGAGTGTGACCACTGAGTCGAAAAAGTAACATTTCCCATGGACCGAGAATTGATGCAGAGTGTGTGAGTGTTAATGTCTCGCATCAGAATAAGGTTTAGTGGAGATGTGGCAGAAGGTGATGAAATTTCAATTAATCGCATGCAGGAACAGGTGGCACCCCATTCAGGGCCCCGTACATAATGTTACATTAAAAAATAATACAAAATAATTAATAATAATGAGAGTAGCAAGGTGCTACATCCGCATATATGTATGTGAGAACATCTAAAAAATTAAACCAATGAAAATCCATCTTAAACTTGTAGCTATCAAGCATTGAGAGGGATCAAATTTCTTAAGGTGTAATTTATTTTATCATTTAATATGAAGGAATTAATACATGACATCGAATTAAATATGATAAAAATATTACACCTTAAGAAATTTGATCCCTCTTGGTGCTTGATAGATTCAGGTTTAAGATGGATCTACACTGGTAATTACTCGCATATATATAAATTAATAATGAATATCAATAATATATACTATTATAAAAAATACTAAAACATGTGTATTAAAAAACCATTTTTAAATTTACTGTCGATAGATTAGTCCTAGTGATTTATAAAATGACTAAACCGACTAGCAAAAAAGACAACAATTAATGATGAATTAAACTAGAAAATGTATTTAAAACCATGATTAGTAGTACCTTTTCTACTTGTTATTTATCTAACTTGATTCGCTAGTATATTTAGTCATTATAAATGATTAGGGTTATACTACTATTAGTTGGTTTTTTTAGTGACAAATTGTACTAGTGCAATAATAGTTACAAATAACATTAATAATAGTTACAAATAGCATAGATCAATTTGAACCCTAATTATGTTATGAGCACAAAAAGGGAAAAACTTTGTTATACACTTGATAGATCCATGGTTAATATAAAGTTGTACTAATTTATTATTTTATCTCATTGATGTGTATGGTTGAAAAGAATTAAAAAAAACTTGGCATACCTTTAATAGAAATAGAGTTAAGATATTCTATATTAATTTATTATTTTATACCATATATATATCATAGCATTGATGCACTCAATCTTACCCGTCTAATTGTTTAATTCTTGAAATCTTCCTCAAGGGACACAAATAGTATAACATGCATGCTAATGCCCTAGTAGTAGCTCTAGCTCCTCCCTTAATTATTAATCATCATGTCTTTCATGCTAAAATATGCATAATGAGTTAACCAAGAGTATAACTAGCATAACCCCTAAACAAGTGAATGGGAATGTCGAGGTAATGGGAGGTTTGCATATTATTATTTTTAATTGGAAACATTTTAGAAGTGAAGTTAGATATATTTGTATATAGTTTTTTAGAAAGTATATCTTTAACAGACGAATGAGAATACCGAAATAAATTGGGACATCAACGTGTAAGACGACAAAAAATAAATTGGAGGATGGAAATAAAGGACAATAAAAGGAAGGAAGAGGAATATGATGGTGTGAGTGAAGTCCAATGGTGTGGTTTCAATTGAATTTCTCATCCTTAACCTCCTTTGACATTAATCATCCTCCAATTACATCGATTGTATGTACCAATGGAATTTCACAATTGAAATACTTGACATGGGAATGTAGGATGAGTGAAGGGGTTTGTGTCAGGATGAACAAACGTGACAATGGAAGAAAGAATTTGTTATTTTCAATGTATTTGAATTAGACATTGATAAGGAAATTGTTGGTCTTGTCCTTAATTTCCTATGGAAACCTTAGACTCAATTATGTAGAGGTCTCAACATCATTGGAATGTTGTAGGACACAACAACAAAACAGGCCATTAGCGCCTAGAATAGCGCCAAAATTTAGTGTATTTGAGTGCATGAATTGGGCTGATTGGATGGTGCAAAACCCGACGCTAAATGACGTGTTTAGTTGGGCATCAGGTTTAGCAGAGGGTTTAGCGTCTAGTTTAGCACTTGGTTTAGCGCTTAGTTTAGCACCTAGTTTAGCTCCTGATTTAGCGCCTAGTTTAGCTCTTGGTTTAGCACCTAGTTTAGTGCTTAGATTAGAGCCTACGGTAGCACCTAGATTAGCACCTAAAATGGCGTCAGAATTGGTAGGTTGCTCCTAGTTTAGCGCCTAGTTTAGCTCCTGGTTTAGCGCCTAATTTTGCTTGCAATCATGCTTCATGTTTTTCTTCTAGTGTAGCGTAAAAAATAGCTTATAGTTTGACTAACAAATTAACGCCAAGATGTGCTTCCATTATTTCATCTTTTTTTGCTTCTAAAATTGCTTCCAATTTTACTTCTTTGTTTGCTACCTGAATTGCTTCTTTCTTTTGCTCCGTAGGTAGTGCTAAGGTTTGATTTTGGTTTGGATTCCATTGTTTCTTCCAAAGTGACACTAGGTTTTGCTCCTTAATTAGCACCGAAGTTTGCTTCCTTGTTAGCTCCATGGTTTGTTTCCTTTTAGTTCCAAGGTTTGCTTCTTTTTTAGCACCTGGTTTCGCTTATTTTTTAGGTCAAGGGTTTTCTTCCATTTAGTGTTGGGATTTGCTTCTTAATTAGCATCCAATTTTGCTTCTTGTTAATCAACCAATTTAACTTTCTACTTAGATCCAGAAATAGCTCAAAGTATGGCTTCAAATTTAATGTCGATTTTTACTTTCATTTTATAGCCACATTTTGTTTCCATTTTAACAACTCGTGTTGCGTCCTTTATAGCTTCCATTTATTAATTTAACTTTTTTTATTTCAATTTAATTAGTTAAATATATCATGCCTCTTAAAAAACTTATATTATTATATACTAAGTCATATTTCATTTGAAGTATTTAATATGATATCTTTTATAAAGAATTTTTAGAGAAATGGACATCCATACAAACTAACAATATCATTATACTTATTAAATCTCCATCTAAATAAAATCTACAACATACAATATATATAAAATAACAAGATAATGATTATAACATGATCATCATATATAATTAAAACTAGTCAAATATAGCAATATTAGATAAGTATCATGTCAAACAACTTATATCTTTAATATTGATAAGATCATTATCATATATAACTACAACAAGTGAAAGTCAAATATGACAATAGATCAATAACATGTCAGAATGATACATGGCCAACAGTCAACATAATTCAAAATGATATATGTCCAAATGATATAAGTGAAAATGATAAATGATGTAACTCAAAATGATACATCTCAAAATGATACAAGTAAACATGATAGTAAACATGAAAATAGGCATCATAACGATATATCATCAATGATCCGTGATGGATTCTATATGATTAATGCCACTGGCTACTACCAACAACTAGGTCATCATCATCATCATCTTGATCATCATCAATGTGGTCATCATCGTCATCATTCACAATGTCTTATGCATCTTCCTCCTCCTCATCATCTCCCATGTCTGTATCAAACCCATTATAATATGGATCTATCTCATGTGGATCAATTGGATCTTCTGGAAGACCCGTGTTCTGCAAAAAAGAACATTCAAATGAAAAGTTATTATTTATTTCATGGAATATTTAATTTTTGTGTTATATTTCTAATATTATAACATATGAAACGAAACCATAATCATATTACATCATATCAAAGTGCACATACCATAATAAAATTTCAAATAAGTTACAAATAAGATGTCATTGCAATGATGTAAAACGTGCAACAATTCCAATAAACATTAGTAAAGATCATAAAAAAAATTGTTATACATTTTAACTATCAACTATAAATTCTATTACACAACCGTAAGTGCCAACCCTCTCCATTTTGTGCTATATATGATTATGTTTTCCTACAAAATAGTTTGAGAGTTAATTGGTCTATATATCTTCTCTTATATTTCACAAATGAATATTTTTCTAGGACATTTTGGCACTGTAATATGCTTCAAAGGTCCTTAGAGAATTAACTAGTTTATAGGTAATTATGAAGATTCTCTCGATACTCATTCAACTATACCACATCCAAATGTCAGTCCTTCTAAAGAAAAAATTCAATACATCAAGCCCTAAAGGGTTGAAAATTATGACAAAAATGTAATAAAAGGTGTCAAGGTGTATAGTCTTTCCTTTCCTTGCCATGTCATGGCATGTCTTGTCATTCCATGTCTTGTCTTGCCTTGCATTTTCTTTCCATGCCATGCATTGCCTTGCCTTGCCATGCCTTGCCTTGCCATGCCTTGCCTTGCCATGCCTTTCCTTTCCATTCCATGCCTTGCTATGGTATGGTATGCTTTTCCATGCCATGCCTTTCCATACCATGCCTTGCATGCCATGTCTTGCATTCACTTGCCATGCCTTGTCTTTCCATACCATGCCTTTCCATGACTTGCCTTGCCATGCCATACCATGCCTTTCCATACCATGAAATTCCATGCCATACCATGCCTTTCCATACCATGCATTGTCTTTCCATCCCATGTCTTTCCATACCATTCCTTGTCATGCCATGCCTTTCCCTTTTCCCTGCCATGCCATGTCACCTAGTCCATGCCTAAACAAGATTGCAAGGTCTCATGGAACTCACAAATGTTGCCCCGTTAGGTTTTTATGCCTTGAGGAGGAATTGGCCAAGAGTCCCTGAAATGGTTTGGGATGCGACTTGCAACTGGGCATAAAACTAAAACCAAGACTCAGATTGAGGAACCTTCGGCTCCAATGCATTACCGGGATAGGATTTCATCTAGAGCACCTCTCACTCCCGGTTTCCATGACTCGAAAGTTTCTTTACTCATTGATTTCAAGAACTAGTGTTTTGCTCAGTTTGAAGCAATGCAACATTTAGATTTTAGGGTCCAATTTATGAAACCATGCCTCGGGAGAGGATGGACAATGTGGTCACCTAGTCCATTCCTAAACAAGCTTGCAACATCTCACGGAACTCAAAAATGTTGTTGCGTTGGGTTTTTATCCCCCAAGGAGGTATTAGCTTAGTGTCCCCAAAATGGTTTGGGATGCGACTTGCAACTGCGCATATAAAGAAAAATGAGACTTGGATGGAGGAATCATCATCTCCATTGGATTCTTGACATATGATTTCAGCTAGAGCACCCCTCACTCCTGGGTCCCATGCCTCCAAAGTTGTTTTTTCCATCGATTTTGAGAACTAGGGTTTTTCTCATTAAGAAGTAATGAAACATTTGTATTTAGAGGTCCAATTTATGAAACCATGCCTCAGGAGCGGATGGAAAATTTAGTCACCTAGTCCATGCTTAAATAAGGTTGAAACATCTCACAGAACTAAAAAATGATGCTCTGTTAGGTTTTTATGCCCTGAGGAGGAATTGGCCAACCTGAAATGGTTTGGGATGCGACTTGCAACTGGGAATAAAGCGAAAACCGAGACTCAAATCGAGGAATCGTCGACTCCAATGGATTATTGGGATAGGATTTCAGCTAGAGTACCCCTCACTCCTGGGTTCCATGCCTCAAAAGTTGTTTTTTTATCGATTTTGAGAACTAGGGTTTTGCTTAGTAAGAAGCAATGCAACATTTGGATTTAGGGGTCCAATTTATGAAACCGTACCTCGAGAGCATATGGAAAATGTGATCACCTAGTCCATGCCTAAGAAAGCTTGCAACATCTAACATAACTCAAGAATGCTACTCTGTTAGGTTTTTATGCCCTGAGGAAGAATTGGCCAAGAGTTCCTGAAATGGTTTGGGATGCGACGTGCAATGGGGTATAAAAAAAAAATCGATACTCGGATTTAGAAACCATCGAATCTAATGGATTACTAGGTTAGGATTTCAGCTAGAGAAACCCTCACTCCTGAATGCCATGCCTTGAAAGTTGTTTTTTTCATCGATTTTGAGAACTAGGGTTTTTCTCAGTAAGAAACAATGCAACATTTGGATTTGAGGGTCCAATTTATGAAATTGTGCCTCGAGAGTAGATGGACAATGTGGTCACCTAGTCCATGCCTAAGCAATCTTGCATCATCTCAGGAAACTCAAAAATGTTGTTCCGTTAGGTTTTTATGCCCTGGGGAGGAATTGGCCAAGAGTCCCTGAAATGGTTTGGGATGCGACTTGTAACTAGGCATAAAACGAAAACTAAGTCTCGGATTGAAGAACCATCGACTCCAATGGATTATTGGGATATGATTTCAGCTAGAGCACCCCTCACTCCTGGGTACCATGCCTCAAAAGTTTCTTTACTCATTGATTTCAAGAACTAGTGTTTTGCTCAGTTTGAAGCAATGCAACATTTGGATTAAGGGGTCCAATTTATGAAACTGTGCCTCAGGAGTGGATGGACAATGTGTTCACCTAGTCCATGCCTAAACAAGCTTGCACATCTCACATAACTCAAAAATGGTTCGTTGTTAGGTTTTTATCCCCCAAGGAGGTATTGGCCAAGAGTCACCGAAATGGTTTGGGATGCGACTTGCAACTGGGCATATAACAAAAATTGAGACTCAAATTGAGGAACCGTCATCTCCGTTGGATTCCTGGCATAGGATTTCAACTAGAGAACTCCTCACTCCCAAGTCCCATGCCTCGGAAGTTTTTTTCATCTATTTTGAGAACTAGGTTTTTGCTCAGTAAGAAGCAATGCAACATTTGGATTTAGGGGTCCAATTTATGGAACCATGCTTTTGGAGTGGATGGACAACGTGGTCACCTATTCCATGCCTAAACAAGCTTGTAGCACCTCACGAAACTCAAAAATGTTGCTCCATTAGGTTCTTTTTCCCCGAGGAGGAATTGGCCAAGAGTGTAGATTTTAACCTTGTACAATATCTATTGCAAATAGATATTCAGTAAAAGAATAGAAAATATACAATGGCAAATACAAACATTACACAGAGATTTTTCCCCTAGAAACCCAAACCGGGAAAACCAACATATTCTATATTCATTCACGTGTGATACATTGTTTACAATACAATATACACATAGGATCTAGCGACATCTAAAATCCTAACCTAGTGACCTGGATTAGTCCAAAACCCTAATTCCTTAACCGAAAATAGAAAACCATCGGCAAAAACCATGTGCCGAAAAACCACCTAAATACGTGACACGTTTCCCAAGGCAAAAAAAACATTTTCGGGGGCGTTACCCCTGAACGCCCGTGCAGGGGGCTTTTCCCCCCTACGCACCCATGAATATAACACATACCCAACAAAGAATATACTTGTGAAAATAATATAACACATACCCAACAAAGAATATACTCGTGAAAAGAATATAACACATACCCAACAAAGAGTCCATGAAATGGTTTGGGATATGACTTGCAACTGAGCATAAAAAAAAATCCAAGACTTGGATTGAGGAACCGTCGACTCCAATGGATTACTAGGATATGATTTCAGCTAGAGCACCCCTCACTCCCAGGTTCCATGCCTCAACAGTTGTTTTACTCATTGATTTCGAGAACTAGTCTTTTGTTCAGTTTGAAGCAATGCAACATTTGGATTAAGGGGTGCAATTTATGAAATTGTGCCTCGACATCGGATGAACAATGTGGTCACATAGTCCATGCCTAAACAAGCTTGCAACATCTCACATAACTCAAAAATGTTGCTTCGTTAGGTTTTTATCCCCCAAGGAGGTATTGGCCAAGAGTCCCTAAAATGGTTTGGGATGTGAGTTGCATCTGGGTATATAATGAAAATCGAGACTTGGATTGAGGAATCATCGTCTCCATTGGATTCCTGGCATAGGATTTCAGCTAGAACACCCTACTTCCAAGTCCCATGCCTCGAAAAAAAAAAATTCTTCGATTTTGAGAACTAGGGTTTTTCCTAGTAAGAAGCAATGAAACATTTGGATTTAGGGGTCCAATTTATGAAACCATGCCTCAGGAGCGGATGGATAATGTGGTCACCTATTCCATGCCTAATCAAGCTTGCAACATCTCATGGAACTCAAAAATGATGCTTTGTTATGTTTTTATGCCCCGAGGAGGAATTGGTCAAGAGTCCCTGAAATGGTTTGGGATGTGACTTGCAACTGGGCATAAACCGAAAACCAAGACTTGGATTGAGGAATTGTCAACTGGGATAGGATTTCAGCTAGAGCACCCCTCACTCTCAGGTGTCATTCCTTGAAATTTGTTTTACTCATTGATTTCGAGAACTAGTGTTTTACTCAGTTTGAAGTAATGCAACATTTGGATTAAGGGGTCCAATTTATGAAATTATGGCTCGAGAGCATATGGACAGCGTGGTCACCTAGTCCATGCCTAAACAAGAAATGTTTCTTTGTTAAGTATCCCCCAAGGATGTGATGTCCATCATTGATTGGGGTTGGTCCTCTTGTGTGAGGTCAACCACGTCTTATGTTTGTTGAGGGAATCACTTGTGCTTCTATGCTTGGGTGAGGAGAAATTGGTTATGGAATGGTTGCATCATGGATCATGAAATACTTAGAATTTTATGGGAGAACCATCATGAAATAATTAGAATATGCTCAATATTTCAACATCTATCAAGGAACTAGGAAACCATCTTGTAGGGATGAAATGTTGTTACACCTGGTAGTTGTGCTACAACCATTAGAAAAATGGGTAGTAACATTAACAACCCTAGGACCTCAATTTAGATAACAATGGTAACATAGATGCATGATGAAGAAATATCAATAAGGCTCTTAGTATCTCCTGTTGGAAATAACAATCTAAGGAAATTATAGTCTCCAAACTAGGTCTAATATGTACATGTAAACAACCTGTTCACTGCTTATTATGGTGGGTCAAACCTATATTTAGTTTACCTATCATATGTCCTGGTAAAGTGCATGATTAGGTGTCAGTTCATGGGCCAGGATATGTTTATCTCAATGTTTATCCCAGAATTGGGCACTTCATTTGGGGAAACCAGACAGAATTGAATCAAGGGTGAGACAACAAGTGTGGTACAAGCTTGTTGGTCCCTTCATTTTGATGGAGGACATGTTGGTACATACTCAACATACAAAGAAATTTGAGTTGCGTCACACATAATAAAGATTGTAAATTCAATAAAGAGTATCATAGATGGTTGTATCCATGAACAATGATATTAGGCATGAATTTAGGTGGCTAAAGAAGTAGAGTGATGTAAGGTGGCTAAACAAACTTGCGATAGCTTATGGAAGTCTGTTATGCTACTTGGTTTGGATTTTGTGCCCCTGGACCAAATTGGCCACATGTCCCTGAATGGCTTGAGGAGGTGAGTTGCAACTTGCGATAAAACTCAAACCGGGACTTAGATCCACGAACCATCATTTGCATTGGATTTAGAACACCGTTTTTTAGCTAGTGGGTCCCCTACGCTGTCATTTTGTTGACTGAAAAAACATTTGTTGGAGTATCTCTGACAATAGGGTTTTGGTCAATGAGGCATAGTGCAATTTCTGAAGAGAAGGTCGATTTTCAAGAACACTCTGTCGGGTGTTTTTGGATAGTGTATTCACATGGGCCTTGGACAAACATACTTGCGAGAGCTTACAGAACTCTGTTATGCTGCTCGGTTTGGATTTTGTGCCCCCGTACCAAATTGGCCACATGTCCTTGAATGGCTTGAGGAGGCGAGTTGCAACTCGCGATAAAAATCAAACTGAGACTGGTATGCACGAACCATTAGTTGCATAGGATCCTGAGCACTGGGTTTCAACAGTTGGGGCTCCTACGCTATCATTCTTTCGACTAGAAAATCGTTTGTTGGAGTATCTCCAACACTAGGGTTTTGGTCAATGAGGCATAATGCAATTTCTGAAGAGGAGGTTGATTTTCAAGAATAATGTGTCGGGTCTTTTTGGATAGTGTATTCACGTGGGCCTTGGTCAAACAGACTTGCGGGAGCTGACGAAACTCTATTATGCTACTCAGTTTGGATTTTATGCCCCCAAACCAAATTGACCACATGTCCCTAAATGGCTTGAGGTGAGTTGCAACTCACGATAAAACTAAACACGAGACTCGTATGCACAAACCGTCAGTTGCATTGGATTCAAAGCACTAGGTTTTAGCTAATGGGGCCCCTATGCTATTATTTCATCAATTGAAAAAACATTTGTTGGAGTATCTCCAGCACTAGGGTTTTGTTCAATGAGGCATAGTGCAATTTCTGAAGATGAGGTTGATTTTCAAGAACACTCTGTCAGGCATTTTTGGATAGTGTAGTCACATGGGCCTTGGCCAAACAAACTTGTGGGAGCTTACAAAACTCTGTTATACTGCTCAGTTTGGATTTTATGCCTCCGGGCCAATTTGGCCACATGTCCTTGAATGGCCTGAGAAGGAAAGTTGCAACTCACGATAAAACTCAACTTGGGACTCGGATGCATTACCGTCAGTTTCATTGGATCTGTAGCACCGATTTTCAACTATTGGGGCTACTAAACTATCATTCTGTCAACCAAAAAATCGTTTGTTGGAGTATCTCCAACACTAGGGTTTTGGTCAACGAGGCATAGTGCAATTTCTAGAGGTCGATTTTCAAGAATATTGTGTCCAGTCTTTTTGGCTAGTGTAGTCGCATGGGCCTTGGCCAAATAGACTTGTAGAAGATGAAGAAACTTTGTTATGCTGCTCGGTTTGGATTTTATGCAATGGTATGGTATGGTATGCATTAGCATTGGTATGGTATGGTATGGTATGGTATAGTACGCATTGGAAACTTTATGCATTGGAAATGGTATGCATTGTCTTGCCATTGTATGGTATGCATTGGTATGTTATGCTATGGTATGGTATACCATTCTTTTTATGCATGGTATGGTATACATTGCCTTTCCATTGTATGGTATGCATTGGCAATGGTATGGTATGGTATAATTGCATTGGCAATGGTATGCAAAGGAAATGGAAATGGTATGCATTGGCAATGGTATACATTGAATGGTATGGTATGGTATTGGACACATTAGCAATGGTATTCAAAGGCAATTGCAACTTTATGCATTGGAAATGGTATGCATTGCCTTGCCATTGTATGGTATGCATTGCCTTGTCATTGTATGGTATGCATTGGTATGGTATGGTATGCATTGGCATTAGTATGGTATGGTATGGCATTCATGTTATGCATGGTATGGTATGCATTGCCTTGCCATTGTATGGTATGCATTGGAAATGGTATGGTATGGGATGGTATGGTATGAATTGGCAATGACATGCAAAGGAAATGTCAGTGATATGCAATGGCTTGAATGGTATACCATTGCCTTGTATGGTATGGTATACCATTAGTGTTATGCATGGTACGATATGCATTGCCTTTCCATTGTATGGTATGCATTGACAATGGTATGGTATGGAATGGTATGGTATGGTATGCATTGGTATGGTATGGTATGGTATGCATTGGCAATGGTATGCAAAGGCAATGGAAATGGTATGCATTGGCAATGGTATGTATTGCATTGCCAGTGTATGGTATGCATTACCTTGCCATTGTATGTGTTAGCACAGGAATTTGCATCAACAAATTTGGTCAATTGTGCAGCGCTATGGTCAATTATGTAGCATAATCACACTTTTGCAGCGACATGGAATTTTTGCAGCACCAACACTCATTTTGTAGCTCTTGTGAGTTTCATAGTGCCACACAGCTGCTTGACACACCAGTTTCTCCAACGATAAAAAGTTGGAATTTGAGGCAAATTTCGGGTTTTCATAGTGAATTTGGCTCAGGTTTATAACAAAGTTATTATGAATTTTGGAAAAAACTATTGGGTTTGAGGCCAAATATCCAAGTCCACAAGCCAAGCACCCAAGAGCTACACCATATCAAATCCCATTGCACAAGGCAATGCGCACAAGAACCAGTCACATGGAGGAGGAGCCCAGAAGGGGCATTTCTTATGTACTACCCGTCGAATGAACTTGAGGGTGCTTGGAAATATAAACATTTTCAAATATCTATCAATTATTCATGTGGGATATAGCCTGGAACAACAAATGCACAATTGTCATAAAAACTGTTAGCGATAAAAAATGCACTGGTATTTTTGAGTGTTTTCTTCATAAGCTCGTTTCTAAATTTTTAGAGGAACTGTCTATACCTCCCATTCCCAATCTTTCTTGACTAAGATCTCATTGATCATATTTACTTGAGAGTTTTTATTACTCTATTTTAAGCCTATAATACCAAAATGCAAAATAAATAATACTTAACCTATAACCCTATCTCTATTGGTTTTTATACTGTCAAACAATAAATATGCTTTTTTCCAAAAGGTGTTGTGTGCTTGAGTGCATTTTTCCTAATCTTTCCTTAAACACTAAAGATCATTACCTATCTGCCAAAGTCTATAAGTTATACACACACCAAGTCCCTATCCTATCACTACAACTCATTGATATAGTTATGTGACTATCGTTCTAAAAATATCTGAAGTTTTATGGACCCACAAGCTTAGCTATGTAGTTGTCCATGAGTTAAGCTATGAATCAATTCCCATGTTGACACACAAACACCGAAGCCATATGCCAAGCTAATTGATGATACAGATGCCCGATTTTGCAGGCAGAGAATTCCAGGTCAACAATTCAGGGGCAAGCGCCGAATTCATTTGTTCAGATTGCTAGATTGTAGGTAAGGAGGGGCCAATGGTACACATAAAGGCATACATAGCATCATCACTTGGCAAGCTATGGTGTTCATCAAATAATATGACTTCAAACAAGATGTCGAAGTATTACACGCATGCCATATATCTCGATCCTTCCAAGGCTGGGTTATACATTGACAGGGCGTCGACGAACATTAAGTTCAAGAATTATACAGATGCTATCCTAGATGCAAACAAGGCGATAGAATCGGATCCATCTCTAGTAAAAGCATACTTGCATAAGGGTATGGATTATTCCTTTCTAGAGGAATATCATATGACTATGGCTACATTTAAGGTGGGATCTTCTTTGGATTCCAACCACACATAATTCAAGACTTAGATCGATAAATGCAATGCATAGTTAGTTGAGAAAGCTACGTCAGATAGAAAATAATACAGTCTTCATATAAGATGAGTTTGGAGAAAATGTTAATACAGGGGTCTCAAGTCATCCATAGACGCTCCTATGGAGTTTTTTCAAAGATTAGTCTCTACTCTAGATCGGTGTGCAGTTCGTATATCCAGTTTGCCCATTGAGAATTTTGGTTTTTACCTGCATATTACAACAGGTTCTCCTTAACTTGTTTACATAAGATTTTATCTCTTTGCAGATGCATGGCTACAAGGAGAGATCTTCCCGACGGTTCACTGTGGAGGATTTCTATGAAGGCCTTTAATTGCATTTTGATAGATGACATTTCCAGTTTGCAGTCAAATTCACAACCCTTTGGCTCAAAGGTTTATTTATCCAGCAGTAGACATGGGAGGTCCCGCTTCTGGAAGAAGTTGCGGATACATATGAAACATTTCTTGTTGGCGTGGGTTTTTTCTTCTGAGTTTTCTCATCTGCAATCCTAAAAGCTGATAGATCTCTTCATGAAAATCTTCTAGAGGTTTTGTGTAAATGCCATGTTCCAAAATATTGTGTATAGAGAACAAAGAAGGTTGAATCAACTGCCTAAAATATTCTCATGTCAAAATTGGAAACATCGAAGGATGCATGTAATGCATATAAGATGGAAGTTATCAAGAAAATAAAACGTAGAGGAGATTGGCATTGAAGAGAATGAAGGAAAGAGATTTCATTGGCACAGGAAGCGTATTTATAACCAATTAGTCGTTGAAAAGCAGAGCTTTCAACGACTAACTAGCAAATTTCAAGACGAAATAGCTGGTGAAACCGTAGAGAAGGAATTTGAAGATTTGGAGCTTAAACATAGTGATTTTTGGGTGATTTAAAGATAAGGTGGCATCAAAGAATTAATCACCAAATTATGAAATATTTGGTTTCAAGGTTTTATGGAGATATAGGAGGTAGAAGCTCGTATGGTTATCTAAGACTTTACACATAGCTGTTGAAAGTTTTCAGTTTTGAAGACATGTGTCATCACATCAGAGACACATCAGAGGCACATCAATGATAAAGAGCAGATGTTAAAGAACTTTGAAGACAGTTCGATTCATAGGAACTAGATCTTTAGTTATCCTATTGTATTTAGTTTTGTTTTATTTTTTCTATATTTAGAAATCCAGATCTAGTTTTCCAGGACCTGAGACTTGTTGTAAAGGCTATAAATGCCTATCTTTTTCACATGCCTAAGTTTGATTTTGGATATAGAATATACTATATTGTAAACATGCTTTTCCATATGATAATACAAATCACAGTTTTATCTCTCTGTTGATGTCAAATTCTCATATTTTCTTATGTACTCTTATTTAAGTTGTTTTATTTGCAGAATGACTGTCATCTCATTGGTTAGCTCATAGCTTGATTAATAGTTGCTTATCATTGTTTATTAAACTCTACATTTGTATTTGGTTTATAAGCATTGTTTTCTCACCCACTTAAAATCTATCATCTAATTAATGATCCTTGAGAGCATTGGTTCATTTGATTCTCATTTTGACTGTTTGAATACCATATTGTAATTGAGTTATCCCATTGATCCACACATGCAAAAACACAAAAACAAGTTTACTTTAAGTTACCAAGCATCTTTGACTTACAACCACAAAGAGTTTCTTGGAGTGATAACAAATTGGCACCGTTGTCAGGGAAAGAAGACCGAAGTTGAAGATAACTTCCCTGGGAGACGACACATAGATGATCCATTGATGATTAGACAAGGATCAGACATCAGAATTGGTTGTAATCATCTATCTGGAAAATCCATGAAGGACGGATCTGTTGGCGACTCCACTGGTGTGAAATGAATAAGAGGTATGTTTTTTTCAATTTTTCCAGTATTTCTGGTTACCCTCATCCAATACCTAGTAAAGATGAATGGGAAAGAAGTATTCCCAGATTTCGAGGAGAAGAGTGGGAAGTGCCAACTGAACACTTGCTGGATTTTCATGATTTTATTCATCGGATTGGAATTGTACATGAGGACGTTCAAATTAAGATTTTCAGGTATTCATTAGAGGGGATCGCCCTTGATTGGTGCACATCTCTTCCAGCTTCAAGCATTCACTCATTAGCAAGTTTTCATTATGCTTTCCATTTGTTTTGTAAAGATGAATTTCCAGCTGAAAGTCTCTTTGAAGATTGTTGTGATGAATTCGAGAAGGAAGTTCAGCAGGAAGTAGTCTTTTCTTCTGTTTGTCAAGATGAAAATTATATTGTTAAGGAAGATCTTCATGATATAAATAAGAAGTGCATAGCTGTAGATGCATCAGACCCTGTCTTTCTTGCACCTGCTTCCTTTGATTTGCATGAAGGAATAGTTATAGAAGAATATTTTTCTGAACTTTTTCAAGAGGTTGCCTACGATATGTTTTCACCTATGATTGGAAAGAAGGATCTGAAGATTGCTTGTCTTTCTTTGCAAGATACAAAGGTTTTTTGTTCACCTATTTTTGATAAGTATGTAGATGGAGAAGAGCAGATTTCTACATCAAATTATGTTGACTTGAGCAGCAGTCAGCCAATATATGACATTTATGAATCTGATTTCGACGAACCTTTTTCTTTTCCCAATAAGGAACAATTTTATGTTGTAATTATCCATTCCATGTTTGCAGAAGATATCGAAAAATAAGGGATTAGCAGTCCAATCAACTCACAGTTATTTTCAGATTTGCAGGAACTAGTTTATGGCAACTATATATCAGAGGTTGAAGAAAGGCTTTAGAAACAAGCAGAGTTAACCTCTTTCTATGATCCGGTAACCGTTTATATGGATTTATGTTTTTCAGAATTCTTCAGTTGAGCAATTTTTGGAACCAAGGCAAATGATGATTGTATGTATGCTCTGCAAGTTGAAATTCTGCTGCACGACATGAATTGTTCTCTGAAATTTATATGCATGCAAAGGATTCTTGTAATTAGCCTGATGTTATCATGGCTTCATTGGAAGCATGATGTCACATGATGAGTTAGTTTTTATGGTTAGGAGTAGAAGTTAGCAGAAGAATAAGCTCTTCATACGAGCAAGTAGATTGTTTTCAATTTCTTGAATAAGCAGAACAGACTACATGCAAGTCATAGGTTTGAAGAGATCAATTATAAGGCCAGATGACTCCATGCCCAATGCTAAAGGCTATTGGAACTACTAGATTCTTGGAAACCTCACAGGGAGGTCTCCATCCCAGTTGGAGACAGATGTTAGCGATAAAAAATGCACTGGTATTTTTTAGTGTTTTCTTCATAAGCTCATTTCTAAATTTTTAGAGGAACTGTCTATACCTCCCATTCCCAATATTTCTTGACTAAGCTCTCATTGATCATATTTACTTGAGAGTTTTTATACTCTATTTTAAGCCTACAATACCAAAATGAAAAACAAATAATACTTAACCTATAACCCTAGCTCTATTGGATTTTATACTGTCAAACAATAAATATGCTTTTTGCCAAAAGGTGTTGTGTGCTTGAGTGCGTTATTCCTAATCTTTCCTTAAACACTAAAGATCATTACCTATTTGCCAAATTCTATAATTTATACACACACCAAGTCCCTATCCTATCACTACAACTCATTGATATAGTTATGTGACTATCGTTCTAAAAATCTTTGGAGTTTTATGGACCCACGAGCTTAGCTATGTAGTCGTCCATGAGTTAAGATATGAATCAATACACATGTTGACACGCAAACACCAAAGCCATACGCCAAGCTAATTGATGATACAGATGCCTGATTTTGCAGGGAGAGAATGTCAGGTCAACAAGTCAGGGGCAAGCGCCAAATTCATTTGTTCATATTGCTAGATTGCAGGTAAGGAGGGGCCAATGGTACACACAAAGGCATACATAGCATCGTCACTTGGCCGAGGATCCTGAGAGGCAGGCTATGGTGGTCATTAAAGAAGACAACCTCAAACAGGTTGTCGAAGCATTACACGCAGGCCATATATCTCAATCCTTCCAAGGCTGGGTTATACATTGACAAGACATTGATGAACATTAAGTTCAAGAATTATACAGATTCTATCCTTGATGCAAAACAAGGCCATAGAATCAGATCCATATATGGTAAAAGCATTAGTCTCTACTCTAGATCGGTGTGCAGTTCATATATCCAGTTTGCCCATTGAGAATTTTGGGTTTTATCTGCATATTACAATAGGTTCTCCTTAACTTGTTTACATAAGATTTTCTCTCTTTGCAGATGCATGGCTACAAGGAGAGATCTTCCCGACGGCCCATTGTGGAGGATTGCTATGAAGGCCTTCAATTGCATTTTGATAGATGACATTTCTAGTTTGCAGTCAAATTCACAACCCTTTGGCTCAAAGGTTTATTTATCCAGTAGTAGACATGGGAGGTCCTGCTTCTGGAAGAAGTTGCAGATACATATGAAACATTTCTTGTGGGTGTGGGTTTTTTCTTCTGATTTTTCTCATCTGCAATCCTAAAAGCTGATGAATCTCTTAAGGAAAATATTCTAGAGGTTTTGTGTAAATGCCATGTTCCAGAATATTGTGTATAGAGAGCAAAGAAGATTGAATCAACTGCCTGCAATATTCTCATGTCAAAATTGGAAACACCGAAGGCTGCATGTAATGCATATGAGATGGAATTTATCAATAAAATCAAACATAGAGGAGATTGACATTGAAGAGAATGAAGGAAAGAGATTTCACCGACACAGGAAGAGTATTTATAACCAGTTAGCCATTGAAAAGCAGAGCTTTCAACGACTAACTAACAAATTTCAAGATAAAATAGCCAGTGAAACCGTAGAGAAGGAATTTGAAGATTTGGAGCTCAAACAGAGCGATTTTTGGGTGATTTAAAGATAAGGTGGCATCAAAGAATTAATCACCAAATTATGAAATATTTGGTTTCAAGGTTTTATGGAGATATAGGAGGTAGAAGCTCGTATGGTTATCTAAGACTTTACACACAACTGTTGAAAGTTTTCAGTTTTGAAGACATGTGTCATCACATCAGAGACACATCGGAGACACATCAGAGGCACATCAATGATAAAGAGCAGATGTCAAAGAACTTTGAAGACATTTTGATTCATAGGAACTAGATCTTTAGTTATCTTATTGTATTTAGTTTTGTTTTCTATTTTCTATATTTAGAAATCCAGATCCAGTTTTCCAGGATCTGAGACTTGTTGTAAAGGATATAAATGCCTATCTTTTTCACATGCCTAAGTTCGATTTTGGATATAGAATATACTATATTGTAAACAGACTTTTCCATATGATAATACAAATCACAGTTTTCTCTCTCTATTTATGTCGGATTCTCATCTTTCCTTCTGTACTCTTATTCAAGTTGTTTTAGCTGTATAATGATTGTCATCTCATTGGTTAGCTCATAACTTGATTAATAGTTTCTTATCATTGTTTATTAAACCCTACACTTGTATTTGGTTTATAAGCATTGTTTTCTCACCCACTTAAAAGCTATCATCTGATTATTGATCCTTGAGAGCACTGGTTCATTTGATTCTCATTTTGATTGTCTGAATACCATACTGTAATTGAGTTATCCCATTGATCCACACATACAAAAACACAAAAACAAGTTTACTTTAAGTTACCAAGCATCTTTGACTTACAACCACAAAGAGTTTCTTGGAGTGATAACAGAAACATTCAGTGGATTTTATGCACAAGAGCCAACATCTTGACAACGTTCATACCATCCAATTGTTGAACAAAATACTGCTTGGAGTAGCATGAGATGCCACGAGGAGGGAGAGTCAAATTCGATGCATATATGTTGTCTAAAAAACCACATCATTTAGATCATGATTGCAATTCATATGTATAAAATCAAAAATCGAAATTGGTAGTGAATGTCTTGTTGTTGCTTTTGTTTCATGGTATGATGCTTGCATGGATGTCAAAGATAATGATCACAAGCATGTGAGAAAGAGGCATGAGTTCCCAACCCAAATGTTAAAGCAACAATTTTATTGCCATTTTGAATATTATGACAACATTGTAACTGCGCTAGAGGTCCTTCAAGCCTCCAAGTTGAGCCATTTTCCAAGGACATAATCAAGAGAGTTCTTTTTGTAGCATATTTTCTTCATTTTGCAAGGAGAAATTACGAGGTTGTGATGTGATTGGGGTTGTGTTTAGATCTGCAAAGTTCTATAATTCAGAGCGTGTCACATTGGAAACATTGCCAGATATGAATTTCCCCTGAAAGATTTTCTTAGGGTTTTCATGGATGGAAAGTGTCTAGGTAGCATTCACATGGAGGAGAAGTGAGTCAAAGTTCCATGGAATGAATTATCAGAGGGAGGCCAAATTGTTGATGTGGTAAGAATTTCTTGTCTATTATGCGATGACTGGAGTAGCAACGATATACTATACAATGTGTACAAGGTGATTGGGTTTGTTCTGGTAATTGATGAAAGTAAGACAGAAAGGCATTCCACAAAACACATGCCCTCCAACTATTGACTGGTAGAATGGTTAAAAGTGAAGGAATTACAAGTGCAAGCCTTCTGAGAATTGATACCTTGCATTGCTAATACATTTTCAGCAATAGGAGTTGATGGCTCAACATGATGGCCACTTCAATATTTGGAGGACTTACTAGAGGAGTTGATGACAATTACAAGAATAACCAAGGGAAAGGCTTGAAGAATGGCATACGAATCTCTAATTATGTCTCTGGCATGGAAAGGAGCTAGCGCCCAAATTTAAATGTAATGATCTAGTGCATTGGCACATGTAACTTTATCTCCCTTATTCAAATAATGCAAATGTAATGATCTAGTGTGTTGGCATGTGTAACTTTATCCACAATGAAAAGAAATTTGAGTTGCCTAACTCAGTTGTAAAAGTTGAATTGCATGTTTGGTCTGAGTTGTCAAACTCACGCTGTAAAAGAAAAATTGTATGTCTAGTTCGAGTGTTCAAAGTCAAGTTGCAAGTTGCATGTCAAGTTGCATACAAGTCAAGTTGCATGTTGGGTTGGCATGCCATGCATAATCCAAGTCTCAAGGGTGAGCTGGCATGCAAAGTTTAGTCAAGTCAAGTTACTAATTTGAGTTGAGTCTATTTGCAAAAGACATGTAGGCTCCTAATTTAAGTCCACTCTCCTCTCCTCTCCATGCCTTTATATACAGATCTCGACCTCCTCTTCTAAACACACTTGTTATGCAGTGTGGAGTGTAGAAGACATGGAAGTGAAGGAGTCAAATAGTGTTGTCTATCTCAGTAATAACGGACAACGAATATTGTTGTGTATCTCAACAGTAAAGGACAACAAACAATGTTGTCTATATCATCAGTAAGGGACAATGTGTATTGTTGTGTATATCAACAATAAAGGACATCGAAGTGTATTGTTTATATCAGCTATAAAAGTCAGTGAAGTTTTGTTGTTTGTTGGTCATACAGTCATGTATTTTCATGGTGGATTATTGTACTTGGTCTTTCATATTGTTTGCAATAAAGGAAGATTGTTTATTGGGGTTTTTCTCCATGTATAGGGATTCCCCAGGGTAAATTCTTGTGCATGTGTGGGATTCTATTTGAGTACCTCTTCTACTTATGTTCATCATTTCGGATATACATTTTGTTGGTTGATAAATCAAATTATGTTTAAAGCGATGGAGAATCTAATGAAATAATCCGCATATTAAATCAAGCTCGATAATTTAACAGTTATTGGTATTGGTATTGGTATGGTATGGTATTGGTATGGTATAGTATGGTATTGATATTGGTATGGCATTGGTATTGGTATCGTATTGGTATGCATATCATTGTCAATGCATGGTACAATACGGTATTGATATGGTATGGTATTGGTATGGTACGATATTGGTATTGGTATGGTATTGGTATGCATATCATTGTCAATGCATATCATTTCCATGCAATGGTATCGTATTCATATGGTATTGGTATTGGTATGGTATTGGTATGCATATCATTGTCAATGCATATCATTTCCATGCAATGGTATGGTATTCATATGGTATTGGTATTGGTATGGTATGGGATTGGTATTGGTATTGGTATGGCATGGTATGGTATTGGTATTGGTATTGGTATTGGTATGGTATGGTATTGGTATTGGTATGTGATGCAGGAGCATCTCTCCAACTCAGTGCGCGCCAACTAATCCAGCACATTTTCGCGCATTCCAGAAGGAGAGAGGCGATAGACCTCTCATTTTGCACTTGAAATTTGAAATGCAATGAAGGCAAATAAATGTTGTCAGGTTGGAAGAGCCAAGTCGTGCTTTCGCACAGGCTGTAGATGAGGTCGCCTTAAGTGGCTGACGGTAGGAGGGATCTAGATCCAATTCAGACTAGATTTCCACTCATTGTAATCGACCTCAGTAGATAGGCATTGTAATGGTGATTAGACACCACTAGTGTAGCTTGGAGGGAAAGCTCGTCGAGCCCATCTTGTATAAGGATTTTGTATCATACGCACAATAGAGGTGGTTGGGAGGTTGTTGAGAGGTTGTTGAGAGGTTGAAGTTTGATTGTAAATCATTGTAATCCAATAGGAGAGTTGAGAACTGAGACTCAGTTGCAGTCCAGACACATACACTGTAATTAAAATTCAGATTAATACAAAAAAAGCAGTTTTTTCTGCATATGATTATGTGTATGTTACTTTGTATTTAATGAATGTTATGTGTGTTTGTGAATTCTTGTTGTAGATGTATGTTAGGTTTCGTCTGCAGGGAGAAAGATATAATTCTCTATCTGTGAGTTGTAGGATTGTTCTGAGTTCTTTAGGCTAAGTGCAAGGAGTGCACAACAGAGTGTTGAAACTCTGTGAGCCAACACAAGGAGCACGCATCTAAACTCTTTTGAGTCAAAGGAGAACGTGCCAGGAGGGCACACCAAAATAATTCACATACTCAAAGGAGAACCTCAAGGTTGTTGAATACCTTGGAGGAAGTTCTATGCAGGAGTGAGCGTAGAACAAAGTTGTTGAAGACTCTATAAGAACTCTGCCAAGAGGGCATTGAGCAGGTGTAAGTGTGCACATAAGCAACATGTTCTGAAGTGTTGGAGAAATCAAGGAAAAGCTAGAGTTATTGAACACTCTGTGGGAATAAAATTTGCAAGTGTGCATGGAGTAGGTGTAAGAGTTACTTTCGTAAACCTGAAGGATTTCAGGAACCAACTAGAAGACCTGTGCAAGGAGTGCATCAAGCCAACACTTAGATAAGTGTTGTGGGGAGTCGTCTCAAGGCTTAACCGAGTGCAAGGAGGGCGTCGGAGACAAAGTAAGTTCACCTTACAAGATCAGGAGGAAGAGCATCGAGTTTCCAGGAGGGCACCAGAAAGTCCTTGTAAGGACGCAGAAGGGCCGACAAACTTAATGGTTTGAGCCGAGCGCAAGCTTGGAAAAATTTGTGTCATCGAGTGCAGAGTTCTGCAAGGGGTGCAGGAGGCCAAGAACAGTCCAAGTCTTGAACAAAAAAAGTGCTAAGTGTGCACAGGAGTAAGGATTTTTCAGAGTCCCGAAGTCCCAAAGCCAAGCGAGAACATCCATCATCAGAGAGAAGACAGGTGGAAAAATATCAGAAGATCTGGGAGATAGAGTTCTGGAAGAATTGCATAGAGAAAAGGGTGATATTCACAAAGTCGTGAAGTGTGGAGAGAATCTGGACCATCAGATCCAGAAGGACACATGGAGGAGATCCATGTATTTCAAAGGAAGTGGTGCTCTAGAAGGGAAAAGCAGAGCAGTTCGGAAAGAATCCTGAAGGTCGAAGTTCGAAGTCGATCATGACCGTTGAATGTGGAAGTGACGGGGATTGTTGATCCTCGCACCCATTTGTGTTCGTCGATTCAGAGTTCGGGGAATTAGGAGTTGATGGTGATTGAAAAGTCTGAAGCCGAAGTCCGAAGAGACTTCCATGGTTTAGCCTCAGAACACAGCCCAAGGTAATATGGGAGAAGGGGCCTAACACAGAGAGATAATGCTTGTCATCAAATTTCTACAAAGGGTCCAAGAACGAGCTGCAAGTCTTGTAGAACCTGCACTTTTTGGAAAGAGGGACCTGTGAAAATTGATTGGGTTCCAGCAAGAGCCAAAGAGCCAATCCAACTCAAGCATTTGAATGATCCTAGACCAGGAGGTCGTGCAACCCTGGAAGGAGGAGAGAGGGGGGTGTGCATCAAGTGGTATCATATCCTGAATTTGTTTTTAGGTAGCAGAGAGTAAATAAGGAGACAATCTTACTACATCGAGTAGTATCAGAAGTTCTCCTATGGACAACAGGTGAAGGGAGACAAAGTGTGGTGCTCTATAAAGACTGTTGCAAGGTGTGGAGAAGATGGTAGAGAACCAGGTGGAATGAAGGTGAAGAAAGATGGCTACTGAAGGCCATAAGCACGGTCGAAGAGAATATTGCCCGCAGAAGAGAAAAGAGGAAATTGACAAGGATCTCAGTGAAATTCGAGCGGAGATGGAGAAGCTAGCATTGAAGATGCAACAGGAGGAAAGAGTATGCTGGAGATACGAATGGCCTATGAAAAGGAAGTCGAGTGGCCTGTTCAGAAGTTGTTGGCCCGAAGGTAGCAATAGAGGCAAAAAGGTGGCTGAGACATGCTGAAAACCCTAGTGATGAGGGGAAGAGATCTGGCATAGGTCTTGTAGATTTCTAGGTAGGCAATGAGAAGGGATCGATTGATCTCATAAACTGCCAGGAGGGAAGAGGAGACATCCCAATTTTCCAGGTGAGCAAGGGAGAAGATATGAGCTCAGCTAAGATTTCATATTAGCAAGGGGTGGTGACAGATGGGAGGAAGGCGGAAGAAAGGCCTCATCCATATGAAGATTCATGTGGAACTGCAAGCCACGTGAATGAAGATGATGAGAAGTTAAATACTTCCATCGTCGAGGAGAAGGATCAGAGGAGCATTCTAATCATTGGGGGAATCGAAATATTCCTTCCAAGCTACCAAGGAGAAGCTAGCATATATGTTGTAGGTGTAGCAATAGAAGGACAACCAATTCCGACTGTCATGGAGGTGAAGTAGCAAATAATGAAGTCTGCCCCAACAGAAAAAGAGGAGCACTCGAAGGACATGCCCACTTAGTGGGAGATAGAGTTAAGGATGTTGGAGGATTGGTTGGATAGTCTAGAACTAGAAACTGGCTACCATGAGATAGACATGCGAGAGGAGGAAGCATACCAATCTATGGAACAGCTGGAGGAGGTTGTAAGTATACCAGCAGAGGGACTGACAAAAGACAACCTATCAGGGAAGATACTTGAGAAGCATCTCAAAGAGATGACTACTGGGTTGGAGTCTGCAGCAGAGTGGCAAGTCAAGGACACATATGAAGAGAACAACATGGGGGATCAGGATGATCTACCCATGGATAAAGAGGAGTTGCAGTCGAGCAGACTGCAAAGGAAGAACCAACATGTGGAACAGCTGGAAGAGGTGATATAGGAGATAAGGGAGCTAATGTTGAGGTTAGAAAAAGAAGCTGTCAGGAAGGAGGAGTTGAACAGAGGAGGACCTGTACGAGTAGTAGGGAAGCAACAATAGGAGCAAAGCAGGGGACCAGGAGGACATATACAGGAGAAATTTTGGGATCTAGGAGGATTTCAACAGAGCTTGGAAGCTCATGACCAGGAGCTTATGATTTTTTTGAAGCAGTGGAGTATGATGTAGGAGCATCACTCCACCTCAATACGTGCCAGCTAATCAAGCACATTTTAGTGAATTCAATAAGGAGAGAGACGACAGACCTCTCGTATTGCACTTGAAATTTGAAATGCAATGAAGGCAATTAAATGTTGTCAGGCTGGAAGATCCAAGTCATGCTTTTGCATAGGCTATAGATGAGGTCACCTTAAGTGGCTAATGGTAGGAGGGATCTAGATCTGATTCAGACTATATTTCCACTCATTGTAATCGACCTCAGTAGATAGGCATTGTAATGGTTATTAGACACCACTAGTGTAGCTTGGAGGGAAAGCTCATCGGGCCCCTCTTGTATAAGCCTTTTGTATCATACGCCTAGTAGAGGTGGCTAAGAGGTTGACGTTTGATGGTAAATCATTGTAAGCCAATAGGAGAGTTGAGAACTGAGACTCAGTTGCAGTCTGGACTCATACACTATAATTAACATTCAAATTAATACAAAAGAAGCATTTTTTCCTACATATGATTATGTGTATGTTACTATGTATTTAATGAATGTTATGTGTGTTTATGAATGCTTGATGTAGATGTATGTTAGGTTTCATCTGCAGGGAGAAAGATAGAGTTCTCTATCTGTGAGTTGTTGGATTGCTCTGGGTTCTTTAGGCTAAGAGCAAGGAGTACGCAATAAAGTGTTGAAACTTTGTGAGCCAATGCAATGAGTGCATATCTGAACTCTTTCAAGTCAGAGGAGAACGTGTCAGGAGGGCACACTAGAATAATTCACATACTCAAAGGAGAACCTCAAGGTTGTTGAATACCTTGGAGGAAGTTCTATGTAGGAGTGAGTGTAGAACAAAGTTATTGAAGACTCTATAAGAACTCTGCCAGGAGGGCATTGAACAGGTGTAAGTGTGCACAGAACCAACACGTTCTGAAGTGTTGGAGAAATCAAGGAAAACCCAGAGTTACTGAACACTCTGTGGGAAGAAACTCTACAAGTGTGCATGGAGTAGGTGTAAGAGTTGCTTTGGTAAACCTGGAGGATTTCAGGAACTAGTTGGAAGACCTGTGCAAGTAGTGCATCAAACCAACACTTAGATAAGTGTTGTGGGGAGTCGTATGAAGGCTTAACTGAGCACAAGGATGGCGATAGAGACAAAGTAAGTTTGCCTTACAAGCTCAGGAGGAAGAGCATCGAGTTGTCAGGAGGAAACCAGAAAGTCCTTGGAAGGACGTAGGAGGGCCGAGAACCTTAAGGGTTCGATCTGAGAGCAAGCTTAGAAGATTTAGTGTCGTCAAGCACATATTTCTGCAAGGGGTGCAGGAGGCCGAGAACAGTCCAAGTCTCAGACAGAAAAAGTGCTAAGTGTGCACAGGAGTAAGGACTTTTCGGAGTCCCGAATTCCTGAAGCCAGGCGGGAAGGTCCATCGTTAGAGAGAAGACTGGTGGTGAAAGATTAGAAGATCCAGGAGATAGAGTCTAGATGATTTGCATAGAGCAAAGGGCGATCTTCGCAAAGTCACGAAGAGCAGAGTGAATCTGGACCGTCAGATCTAGAAGGACACGTGGAAGAGATCCACGTATTTTGGAGGAAGTGGTACTCTGGAAGGGAAAAGGAAAGAAGTGTGGAAAGTCTCCTGAAGGCCGGAGTCTGAAGTCGATCACAGTCGTTGAATGTGGAAGTGACGGGGACCGTTGATCCTCACACCCATCTGTGTTCGTCGATTCAGAGTTCAGGGAATTAGGAGTTGGTAGCGGTTGAAAAGTATGAAGCTGAAGTCTGAAGATACTTTCAGGATTTAGCCCCGGGACACAGCCCAAGGTCATATGGGAGAAGGGGCCTAACATAGAGAGCTAGTGCCTGTCATCAAATTTCTTCAAAGGGGCCAAGAACGAGTTGTGGTTCTGGTAAAACTTGCACTTTGGGGAAAGAGGGACATGTGAAAATTGATTGGGTTCTAGCAGGATCTGAAGAGCCGATCCGGCTCAGACATTTGAATGATCCTAGACTGGGAGGTCACGCAACCCCGGAAGGAGGAGAGAGGGGGGTGTGCATCAGTATGGTATTGGTATGCATATCATTGCCAATGCATACCATTTTTATGCAATGGTATGAAATGGTATTGGTATTGGTATGCAATGGTATGGTATTGGTATAGTATTGGTATTGGTATTGTTATTGGTATGTAATGGTATGGTATTGGTATTGGTATTGGTATGGTATGGTATGATATTGGTATTGGTAATGCATATTGGTACTGGTATTGGTATTGGTATTGACAATGCATATTGGTATTGGTATTGGTATGGTATGGAATGTTATTGGTATTGGTATGGTATTGGTATGCATATCATTTCCAATGCATGCCATTTCCATGCAATGGTATTGGTATTGGTATGGCATGGTATGGTATTGGTGTGGTATGGTATGGTATTGGTATTGGTATTGTATTGGTATTGGTATGGTATTGGTATGCATACCATTTCCATGCAATGGTATTGGTATTGGTATGCAATGGTATGATATTGGTATGGTATTGCTATTGCTATTGCTATTGGTATGAAATGGCATGGTATTGATATTGGTATTGGTATGGTATGGTATGGTATGGTATGGTATTGGTATGCAATGGTATTGGTATTGGTATGCAATGGTATTGGTATTGGTATTGACAATGCATAAGTGTATTGTCAATGCATATTGGTATTGGTATTGGTAATGCATATTGGTATTGGCAATGCATATTGCTATTGGCAATGCATATTGGTATTTGAAATGCAATGGTATTGGTATTGGTATGGTATTGGTATGCATATCATTTCCAATGCATACCATTGTTGTGCAATGGTATGGAATGGTATTGGTATTGGTATGCAATGGTATGGTATTGGTATTGGTATGGTATGGGATTGGTATTGGTATTAGTACGGCATGGTATTGGTATTGGTATTGGTATGGTATGGTATGGTATGGTATAATACGATATTGATATTGGTATGGTATTGGTATGCATGTCATTGTCAATGCATACTATTTCCATGCAATGATATTGGTACACAATGGTATTGGTATTGGTATGCAATGGTATGGTATTGATATGGTATGCAATGGTATGGTATTGGTATTGGTATTAGTATTGGTATTGGTATACAATGGTATTGGTATTGGTATTGGCAATGCAATGGTATTGGTATTGATATTTGTATTGGTATGGTATGGTATTGGTATTGGTATTGACAATGCAATGGTATTGGTATTGATATTTGTATTGTTATGGTATGGTATTGGTATTGGTATTGGTACAGTATTGGTATGCATATCATTTCCAATGCATATCATTGTCAATGCATAGCATTGTCGTGCAATGGTATGGTATGCAATGGTATTATCATTGGTATGGTATGGGATTGGTATTGGTATTGGTATGGCATGGTATGGTATTGGTATGGCATGGTATGGTATTGGTATTGGTATTGGTATTGGTATGGTATGGTATGGTATGGTATGGTATGGTATTGGTATTGGTATTGGTATGGTATGGTATTGATATTGGTATGGTATTGTTAACGCTGAGTAAATTGTTGGGCTGAAAAAACAATCTACAAAGGTAACCTACAAACCAACTTTAAGACTGGAAACTGGCCTTTCCAGTCTAGAGAGGGCTCTCTCTGAGACTTGATCTCTCATAGACAGGTTGCTTTAAAAATATGGCTAGATTTAAAACTTTAAGATAATTTTTAAAGTTCTACTGACAAAAGATAGTGCTTCTAGGGCTATAGAGTCCTTCTCAGCAGCAGGCACAAATGGTCATCCATGATCATCCTTCTTCCTCCACCACCTCATACATACTTATGTGTTCTAGTGATTCCAAAAAGAATGACGTTACACTTACCACTTGGGCCAAAGATTATTCTTCCTCGAAAGAGAAAGCTGATGACACCCCACCTTCATTGATTCAGCCACCCCCTTCGTTCCCACCTACCAATGGTCCTCTTCATCTCGAATGACCAAACCCTGATACAGTCCTTCGCCCTTCTCCCAAGGGCGTGGTTCAAAAATCTGCCTTCAATCCTCATGTGTGTGCCGCTTGGAACTACAAAATTGTAGAAGATCTAGCACAAGCACCTTTAGCGACGTCGGCTCTCGAAGTCCTTCAGAGTTGTCCCACACAATGGAAGGCATTGTTGAAGGCTATTGGTGGAATCGACCCGAATGATACAAACTTGATAATCTTTGACTTGGAAGATCACATCCCAAGGTTACCCCCTCAGCTCACATTCCAAATACAAGTTGTTGTCGCAGACAAGAACATTTGTAGAACAGTAATTGACGAGTGTGCCTCGACATGCGTAATGTATGTTTCCTGTTGGAAATCCATTGGCTCTTCCCCCTTAATTGAATCACACAACACGTTCAAAGCCTTCAATGGCTCTGGCTTTAAACCCTATGGTGTACTTCCTTCGTTGCCTATTACGTTAGAAGGCAAATCAATCAACGTTGAAGTTGAGGTCTTTGATGCACCTCTCGATTACAACCTCTTACTTGGTCATAGTTGGATCGATTCCATGCCCACGGTCGTGTCTACTCTTTTCTGCATCGTGTGTTTTCCAAATCACGAAAAATTCGTTATAGTAGACCAACTAGCCTTCTTTAACTCTGATACGCGTACTAGCAATGTCCCTTTCATTCCCAAAACACCCCTTGGGTACAAGAATGTCGGTGTGGGTCTACTTAAAGATTCAACATTGATGGGCACTTTCCCGATCCCACCACCCGACGTCCCACTTCCTCTGGTTTCCTCAATCAACATGATTCCACCTCTGTCTACGAAACCCCTGCATCCTCTGACCCATGGGTAGTACCCGAACCTAGTGATTATCTCCACTACGGTAACCAGATGCCTTTAAGTTCTGTTGAATCCACCTTTCAAGCCATTCAATCAGCAACCCCTCCCACTCCCTCTCTTGGTGATTCATCTCCTGATCCTTTCCACGTGATTTTTCCCACGGACGAGATGATTATGTCGGTCATGTCCATGGAAGACACACCTTGGGATGATGGCCATCATCGTTCCATTCTTTTTCTGGAAGACCACACCATTGAGAGTTACCAATGGATTTTGAATCTGTCGACCGTTGCCATTATCTCTTTCATTCCCGAGTCTGCACACGATGTGTTCTATGAAGGGAACTTAAGTAATATTTCACCCACCATCCCCTTAGACATATCCATCACCCCTGGAGTTGTCGAAAATGTCCACATTGGAGATTTGTGTTCCACTGATGAGATCGTCACTTATAAGTCCCTTTTTCAAGAGTTTTGTGACATCTTCGCATGGAGCTATGAAGAGATGCCAGGTATTGACCCCGATATTGTTGTCCATGAGATTAAGACTTACCCGGGCGCTAAACCTGTCCGGCAATGACTTCTCCCAGTTCACCCCTGTAAAGCAGCTGCTATCAAGCTTGAAGTCAAAAAAATTCTTAAAGTTGGTTTTATTTATCCCGTGGCTTTGACTGATTGGGTATCCAATCTAGTTTCGGTTAACAAGAAACAAGGTATGATCTGTTTCTGTGTTGATTATAGGGATATCAACAAAGCTTGTCCTAAGGACAACTTTCCTACCCCCTTCGTCGACCAAATTGTCGACGATTGTGCCGAAAGTGAAATCTTCTCTTTGATGAATGGTTTCTACGAATATAATCAAATCAATATCTTACCCAAGGATCAACATAAAACCTCTTTCATTTGTCCTTGGGGCACCTTTGCCTACTGGAAACTACCTTTCGGTTTAAAGAACACCGGTGCAATGTTTCAACATGCTATGTCTTATGCTTTTCATGATATTAAGCACATTGTATAGCCATATCTCGATGACCTACAAGTGCATTCCATGCATCGTAGTGATCATCTGGCCCACCTCCGCACCATTTTCCTTCATTGTCGGTTCTATCGCATACGCTTAAACCCACATAAATGTGTCTTTTGTGTAGAATCTGGCCGACTCCTAGGATTTATTGTATCCCGTCAAGGGATCAGGGTAGATCCTTTGAAGGTTGAGGCGATCCTCAATCTCCCTCCTCCTTCCTCACTTCACCAGCTACAAAGTTTGCAAGGGAAGGAAAACTTTCTACTTTTATTGTATCATACGTTTTGTGTGCTATTTTTTGTGTTCTTTCTCGTTATTTGGTTTTCACCCTCAACCGCTTACCTTGACTTGTGCTTGGTTTCCATATTTCGGAGTCTTCGCTCCCCCACATTGGCTTTACTGATGGCGCTAGTTGTAGTACTCAGAACTTAGCTTCTGTTGTGTGAGAAATCTATGCACCTACCAATGAACTTATCAGTTTGCACGGTGTTTGCCTCGATTGTGCAACCAATAATATCGCAGAGTATAGTGCAGTCATTGAATTACTGACCGATGCTATTTCACTTGGGATCTGTCACCTGGTTATACGACTTGATTCATAGCTTGTAGTACTACAGTTAAGTAATGTCTACGCTATCTGATGCCCTACTTTATTATGGGTATATTTATGAATTCGCCTCCTGGAACGCTATTTTGATTATATTGAATATCAACACATTCCTAGATGTCTAAATACATTAACTGATGCATTAGCTAATTATGTGTTAGACAAACATCTGAGACATTTATAAAACCAATCACATATTACACATTGTATATAAAAGCAGAGTAAGCTAGTAGAAGCCTCCTGTATATATATATAACAACAAAAAGTTTTTACAAAAAGATTATTTTTCGTCTGAAGACCAAAATATCAAAATATGAAGCTCATAGCTTCTACAAAATGGCATCATGGATGTTGCTCACGGTAACACACTACTGCTCGTGCTACCTTATGAAGAAATTGTCCCAATGAACCAGACACACCCACAGTGTGGCGCTAGAAACGCCTTGGGACCTCTCCGATCGACATATCTAGAATACCCGCAGTCAAACCCTCGAGATTTTGCTCGATTGTTTCACAGTCATCTGCATCCCATCCTGCTACCATTGCTACTTCCCCTCACCTATGAATAGGGGATGTACCCACGGTCTAGAATGGCCCTACATCTGCATGGTCAAAACATTTTGATTAGTCTTTGGATTCAAAACATATATATCTATCTATATATATTTTTGAAAAATTAACAAAACATCATAAAAAGAAAAAAGTTTTTCTTACCTAGGTCCCCCCACTGAGAACCCTCTGGCAGCTCCAAGTCAAGGTCACGACAGAAATCCAGCCCAGCATATGCATAGTCATCGATCATCAATATCTGGGGCTGCATCCAATCAAAAAATGTGTCATTGAATTTAACAATGGGCCCCGCTACGTGCCGGGACATCAGATCGCACCACCGCTTCATGCACGGATCTCGTGGTGCTGGTATGTTCAATTCTACCTGGAGGCATAGGTGAGGGAATCTCTCTTGGAAGAAAGAGACCAAAATCGATCCATACCCAAACTGTTTTAACTCCTCGTTCTTAGCTTTGGTCAACTGGCCCTTCATACTATGGAGGAGGCCATCACACTAGTTGAACACACGAGGTTCTGTGCATTCTATAGCATATTGAAAGTAGCTCTAAAGAGCCATGTGCATTGAAGCACTCCCTACCATCCATGCAATGGTGAATATGATGGTTCGTAGATTCAAATCTCGAACATCTCTTATGGCCACTTTATCCTTGTGCCGCTCGGCCTCAGGTTCGCAATGCCATCTGATGTATTCACTCATTATTAATTTGTCGCCTCAACCTACTATTAAGGTCACTTGCGCCCCACGAAAAGAGAGCCCTGTCAAGAAGTAGATATCTTTAATGTCCAAGGAAAGTACATGGACACCCACATGAAATACTTCTTGGTCCACATCCCACATATGAACCAGGTATTCCAATAGTCTCAGTTGGGCTTTCATGCCCTGGATCTTGAAGAACTTTAACAAGCCGCATTGTCATAGGGAATTCATGGTGCCCAGGTCATTAAAAGCCATAGCATCATCATCTTCATGCTCTCTTTCTCACCACTCTAACATCTTTGCAATCAAAATACCTGCATAGAAATGAGAGAAAGTTGTTAGCACCTTCAATCAACATTTTTTGGGATTCTTTTTGGTCCAACGTATCGTTTTCCTTTTGTATTTTCGGCCACCACACCCGGGCTTCAATTACAGAGCGGGGTTTTCACAGGCAGGCTGTTGGGCGCCTGTGGAAATCCTTGATTTTCGCAAGCCCCAATATGGGTCACCTGCGGCTGCCCCAGCGCGTGCCTACGGCCCAAAAATTCGCCCAAAACTCATATTGCAACCGACCAAAATGAATTGTAAACCACTAAAAAGGAAGAAGACGAGGTACTTACCATTTTCACACAAACTATTCGTTGAATGATCGCTTGAGCTCTCCACAATCGACCGCCAAAGTTGAGGTGAAAATAAGGCTCCTAGACAAGTTTTTGGGTAAATACAAATGAACTAGTGAAAGTGAGTTCTTACCCCTATTTATCTCATTTTTTCACTTTTTCTACAAATATTTTATATCATTTAAATATATTTTCTCAAAAAAACCATGAGTCTAATGGTCCGTTGAGTGTTTTGTTTCTCATAGATGTGAAAGCTAAGGTTCTGAACAATGAAGTATGGACACTTTTTACGATTTGTTTTTCTTTTTTTGTCGCGTATACGATTACTTTTTAGGGTTTTTTTTAGAAAAAACTCGAGCTCAGTCTTTGTTTGTTCTTGTGCTCGAAAATCGATGAGAACGTAACTGAGTAAAATTTTGTCTTCTTTTCGTACTTGTCATGGTAACACGAAAAACGAAACCTACGGAGTAATCTTTAATCTCTTTTCACACTCCTTAAAAACAAAAAGATTGTCGAGCGACCTTGTTCTTTTCACGCTCGTAAAAGTATTTGAAGAAAACGTTTGATGGGCGATAGTTTATCACTTTTTCAGTACTATCGAACTATTATAAGAAAAAGGATCTGGGAGAGTTCTCTTTTAAGTGTTTTTCAGAATCTCAAAATATGAAAAACCCCCGAGTTTTCTATCTTTGGACTCGTTAAACAAACATCGAAAGACCCACATGGGACCAAGCCATTCCTTCTTAGGGTTCGTTAAACATACTCTGAGGGACTCGTTCGAAGGATGAGCTTACATCAACAAGCATATGTTATCCTCCTCAAGCTTGCGTAAAAATAAAGAGGTACTTGCCAGAAATGGTGGGGGGAAATTTGGAAAAGATATGTGTCTCTGTACTTGTGTTCGTGGCAGTAAGCGTCGCTCTTGAACATGGCACCCTCCTTCATCCTTTGAATCCGGGTTGGAAAATCCATTTGTCTCTCATCTGAATTTCTAAAATTTCATATCTTAAGTCATATTTGAGTCAATGCTACCAAGACCATTGTCATGCCATTCATATGTTCAAGAGAAGTTCAACCGAGCCCTCCATTGATTCAGCCATCTACAGTTGACCATTTCCTACCATGTTGGCCTTCCTTGTGTTAGCTTCAAATCATGCTTGTATTATGATCTACTTTAACTCTGTTACTTATTTCGTTTCATTGATGGGGGATACATCAAGACCCTCCTATGACGATTCTTTTCCTGTCGACTTCAACTCATTATCCAGGAACAAGATTTAGAACTCATTCAGTACCTTAGAGCCTGCATGCCTCAAAGGCAGGTTCCTTCGCTCTTGTCAGTGGATTCGCATCACTGGTCTCTAATCAAGGGATTCCATCGAGTGTTCGACCTCATTTCATTTATTCACACTCGTTGGATTGTACTAGTGTACCTTGGGAGTCATTGTCATCAATGGTGATTTCCCTCGCACTTGTTGATGGTTCTCGTTAATGATCGGTAATCAGGTGGTTTCTACCATGTTCGACTTCAACACTTGTAATCACATGGCTAGATTCGTACTCGCGGACGATGGGTTTGAATACCCTGGATATCATCATTCTTGGTCCAAGTTGCGATGGAGTATTTATGATTTGTATTGACACATAGATCCACTTTGTATGTCTCATGGCTATGTCCTAATCTGAGTTTTGTAATACATAGATCTATAGTGTATTCCTGGTGGCTATGTAATATTTTCACGACATGGATCCACAGTGTATAAATGGTGGCCATGACTGAATTTCATGATTCAAATCAACATTTAGTCTGGACATGGGAATGCCTACTTCATACATAGTACCATATTATGCGGTTTCTTGGTTGTTTGCAGGTTCCTGATTGGTGTGTCCCTAGTTCCCGACACACACATGTATTTTACAAAGTATTTCGGTTGTCACGAGTTCTAGCCTCATACTTTGGGGGGCATTCTGTTACACATTATTTTTGTCACCTTGGTTATGACTTTACAGGCATGTGTCTAGGCTTCCAAAAACAATCTTCCCCTGAGAAGATGGATTTCTTTCCTCCCCTACAAGACAACTTTTGAAAAAGGGTTTGCAGGTTGCCTCTATTACACAGTGTGGAAATCTATGATTTCCGAAGGCTGCTATATAATTGGCCTGTGGGGTTTCTGTAGGCTGCTATATGTGCAGGATGCGGTGGTGTTCCAAAGATAAAAGAGGAAAGAGGTTTCACGAAGTTTCTAGAAGGAGGATCTTCTAGATTGTGAGGTGGCGTCCATATGGTTGTGATCTTGCTAGTTTCTTTGATTTGATGGGATCATCCTCATCCCTTTAACCACTTCACCTTATCCTATATAATCATGGACTTCTCATGGGAAAGGTTAAGCATAGTTAAGTAAGATTGATCCAAGAACAGGCTGAAGACTGTGTGAAGAATCCTATTTTGAGTGATACTTGAGATCTTTGGTTGTCCATCAAGCTTTTGTGGATTATCTTCATACAGATTTCGGAGAAAGAATATGTGTGTGTTGGAATGAAGGACCACCGAAAGGGAACTTGTGACATCAAGGCATTCGGTTGTATCTTATACTTTTTCATTAATATAACACAGTGGCATGTCTCTTTCCCATAAAATGATTAGTACTTTATTACATGACTCCTTGATCACATGTTTAGGTTGCCATTGATTTATATTATCATTTCTTTCACTTTGGTTGTCTTGTGTTATTACAGATCTGATCTCACAGGAGAACTAGAGTGAAGCAGGGACAACAAAGACACAAGGAAGCGATTCATAAGGTATGTCATATTTTCCTTCTTTGGTAGAAAACTCAATGATTGTAACTTAGGGAAAGTGTCATGTTCCGTCTTGTTTTGTTCTAGATCCAGGTGGATCTAGGGGGATTAGTTCATGTCTGCATCTACCAATTTACCCAATAACACTTCCCCCTTACAAACTTCATCCTATGAATGATCTCACCATGCACTGGCTAATAGCATTTCATATTTGGAAAGACTGTTCCCAGGCTTTTGAAGGAGTTAAGAAATATAAAAATTGTGCATGTCCCTTCCATGCATTGAGGAGGACGTACCACGTGTCTAAACCATTTTTTACACTTGGTCATTTCAAATTTTACGGAGGGGGAACCACCAACACCATGCAATTCACCCCCATATGACCAGGAGCTAGCCCAATACCTTTGTTTTCTAAGGAATCTACAACCATGTTATGGTGACGGAGGATGTGAAAAAAATGTGCCTAAAGTCCTTGCAAAGATTTTCTAATGCGGTCCACAAGATTTTCTACACTTGTTTCTTTTGGTGAGGGGGCCTTGATAAAATAGAAAATTGTGTTTTTAGAATCACCAACTATATTAAGATCGACGATTTTTCTTTTCTTTTCCAATTGTATGCCCATATAAATAGTGTATTCTTATGATTTGTTATTGGTAGTGGCTCCTAGATTCCAAGAATAGTCCATTAATTTATTTCCTCTAGGTTCAAAGAGAACCATCCCGCACCTACCTCCCTGGGGTTTCCTTTAGAAGCTCCATCGAAACATAAGGTATATCTGGATTGAGAAGAGAGCCAAGCTTGTAAATCTAAAGAGGGAGAATGAAGCTTACAATCTAATATGAGATTGGGTTTGTCCCTTATTGAGTAGAGCACATTAATCCTAGCCATC
>JZKD02S2171413.1:410135-420582 GCA_000966675.3 Picea glauca
TTCGGTTTGTTTTCTTAGATGTATACACTCATGAAATCAAATATTAAACTGCCTAATTGAACAGAAAATAATAGATAGTAGAAAATTTTCTATATATAGAAAACTTCTATATTCAGCAAGCTAATGAAATCAAATAACAGGCTAACCTGTTATTGCATCCAATGTCTGTTTAATATTGAATATCTAGCCACCTTTATCTAAGAAGTGAACCTGCAACAGATCTTGAGATTGCTCCAAATAAATGCGAAACAATAATGTTGGAAATTGAATTATAATAACAGAACATATAATAGACATAGTCACAGTAATCTTATGATTTGCAAGTAGCTACGATGAGATAATTTTTCTTGTAAGAACTTGCATATAAACATTCAACTAAAATTAGAGATAAATCTCTTAATTTAAATTGTATAGATGATCACTGTGTGTTATATCTGAAACACGAGATATGGACAGCATATATAAATTGAGTCATATCAACTTGCAATAAACCATGACGACAAAAGAAATCAAAATCTATTATCAAATCGAAATAAACATAACTTGAATGAAAACATCATATAGAAAAGCTAAAGCTGTAACATGCATTATATTCCATTCAAGTCTGTGATAAAACACCCACACTCTTGCCCTAGGCCGAGATGATGCAATGTTTACAAAATAATATATTTTTATAGGTTTCAGGAAACATAACTATTTCCTGTTCATAAGATCAAATTGATTTCAAAAAATAAAGGGGGATGCAACCTCCCTGATTTCACTAGATATCAAAAAACTACCAATAGTCTAATTCTGTTTATCCAAAATAGATAATAGATATGGCTGGCAGATCTCAAAAGGGCCTCATATCATCTTTGAAATCATGCGCTCCTTAATTATCCTGAAAACAAAAGAAAATAGGAAGATCATAGATATGTTTTCAGTCATCAAACTAAACAATTCAAATTGTCTTAACTGGCTACAAAATCTTGCGATTCTGTAGCTAGTTATAATAGCAAATGCAATCTTATTTTATTGAGTAAATAAAACAGACTAATATTAATAATAAAAATAGTTTATTCAATCAAATCAAATATCCTAACTTAAGAATGACAATAATCATACATCTAATGATAAAACCAAAACATATCAGGAAACTTTGGAGTTAACGATAGCTGTAGTTGCCTCTACGTTTTTGAAAATCACACGACCTGTAGTTTTCAAACGCTTCTCCTTCCCTTGGATGATGGATTCAAGTCTGTTGTTTTCATTTGTTAACATATCAACCTGGTCTCTCAAAGACTTGACCCGTGACTGTAGAAACGGGACATCGGTATAGTATCTGTCGTTCCACGATCGACACACATCACATTGTGACTGTAAGGAGTTTGCACTAGAACGAACAACATTATGGGTCAAAGAATCCTCCATGTAGATGGTAGATTTATCACAGAACTGGATACCAAGAAACTCTGGGTTGTCCTTTAGACAAGGAGGCAAATTATTAACATAGTTATAGGGTCGGTCAGGGTATAGCCCGAATGACACAGGATCTTCTTCAGCAAGGAATTTGTCAATTTCCAATCCTGAGCTTTCGCTCACTTCAACCATGCTGATCGTGTATGCACGGGGTTTTGTTTTATTTCAAAGACTTCGAGAAATTAACCGACCAACTCTTTTGTTTTTGAAATTGACATCAACACTACCTTTTAACTTCTTTCCTGTAGATTTCTGCACAGTTTTAATATAATCCTTTGGATGTGTAATAGGTTGACTGTCCTGTTGAATGCCCTTAGGGTAGCTCGAAGGTTCACTGTTAGGGGAAAAATCACAAGCCAGGGGAGATGGAAGAGAGGTCGTCAGGTTCACAAGGGTTTCCTCAACGACTGGCTTATCTACTTCTCCCAACTCAGGGTTACCAAAACCATTTCCCGTAATGAACAAATCCCAACAGTCATTTTGTGACTCTAACTAATGCATGAGGATGATTTTAATCAGGCCATGATGAAAAAGACTTGAATCCGACCTCTATTTCCTAAATCTTTTCCCCATTTTATACAGGCTTCTGAGTAGGTAATAAGGCATATTCAATGAAAAACCAATAAAACTTATAAGCAGGTGTAAATGATATAGGAAAACAAGTCTGAATCATCCCTCACATGTGATGAATTTCTTCACTACAACAAGTAAATCATGCCACCTAGGTTTCAAGAACGAAATTGGCATACCTCTATCACAGCTGGTTATTTTTCGTGAGGTAAACAGTAAAGTCCAAGGGACTTCCTCCACCTTCGCGTTTTTGAACCATTTCTAACCAACCACTGGAAATCCCGTGGCTTGACTTAGGAACTCTTCGATTACTTCCAATTGCACATCACCGATTTTTTCCCTACAACCATCAAAGGTTAAGACAAACTCTTGGGCGACTTGAAGATTAAAACCCTGAAACTTTTTGATGAAAATATGCCAACCATTCCCTTCCAAACCTTCCCTAGCATTATCGTATGAGAGCAGAGTTTGGATGTCGTTCGGTTCAACCCTTACCACCGGAGCCATACTGAATAGATGGGTAGTTAGTGCACAACACACAGGTAGGGTTTGCAAAAACAAAACAGAGCCATAGCCCTGAGCTTTATCAATACATGTTGTGATGATTCAAACGATGGGAAAGGTGTTTAATCAAAACACATGTGAAGAGTTTTGTGGAACCCGAGACCATGCTAAGGAGTAATGGAAACCTGTACATTGTATGCCACCTTGGTATTTAGTACATGATAGGACCAAAGTACCCTGAAAACATAAGTGCGCACATCATATTTTGATTACAAAGTTGGGTAAAAGAATAATCAAAAGTTTTGTGAAAGAAATGTGATGAAAGATCAAAGCAAAATCAATACAAACAAAATCAAATGGTGGGGACTTTCGTTTGTCAAGACTATCAATATCTTGGTCATGTTTATGAGTTGACAGGGTGAAAAACACAATAGGGTGATACCTTCCTGGCAAAGAATCAAACTCCATATTAAATAAACCATTTTCCTTCAATGAAAATTTAAAACAAAATGGTAACGATAGTTGCAAGTTTTCATGCTTTCAGTCATGAAAATGAAGCATGAATAGATGATAGGTAAAATGCGACGATTTACAACTGTCATTTAGAGAAACGCTCATGAAGAGTAATAAAATTTCATAGACCCTGTGTAGGCAGCTTATAAAAATAATAATTATATAATCACAGCCAACAATGGCGACATGCTGGGAGAAGCAGTTATCTCTGTCATACGAACGAGTTCAGGTTAGAATAATCAGAAAAACCTTGAATCAAAAACAACCGAAAAGTTGTTTGAGCATCTCAAATTATAACGCAATCCAGTTTCAGACAACTTTTATTTTTAAAGAAACGAAAACTGGTGACAATCTTAGCAAAACAGAGCCACGATGTTAAGTTAAAATCTTCAATATTGTTGACAGGGCCGCTGCTTCCAGTAGGAATCCATAGCCTCGATAGGGATGTCAATTAACCCACTCTGATATCTGTATCCTATCAAGAAATTCCAGATCAGAACGAAGGACGTTTAAGTTCAAAACATAATCCATATCTGAGAATTTTCTTTTACTTGACATTGCTTCGCTACCAGCGGGCCTGTTCAGTACCCCGGAAAAGTTATCTTGGCGTCATGCATGCATTTACCCGCTGTTAGCAGACCTGTTCAGTGTCCCGACGGGTTTACAAACACTTCCCACATCTCCCTAAAAGTTTATATTATAGTTTTTAAAGATATTCAATAGAGTGGGGTGACCTGAAAATTCTAGTTTTTTAACACATTTTGATATGTCACAGACCTTGAAATTTTTTTGAGTTGTCCTTCATCAAGATCTAGAAATAGTTTATTAATAAAACCAACTTTCAAGAACAGGGAGACATCGTTGAGTTGTTCCCCTAAAGAACAAGGACAACGTAAAAAGGATTTTTATAGATGGTCGTGAATACTTTCAATTGCATATTGAAACCAAGAAAAAACTTTTGAAACAAAAAGTAATCTTCAACAAGGCTACAATTTCAGAGAAATACAACAATTGATGTTTAAACAACTTTCAACAGTCATTTTCGAGGGGAAGTTTTTCTATTTTCTTTGTCTGAGCTAGCCCGTGGTGCAGGCATATGTGTTTCAAAAGAAATGAGAACCAAAACAAACAAGAAAAGAAAAACAAACAGCAAGTAAAACAAAACAGAAAAGATTTACAAAGGGTGTATGGGAGCGTCATCAGGTAAAGTACTTTTTTAGAGCTTGGCCATTCACCGGGAAGGTGTCTGGTTGTCCCTCTAAATTCTGTAAGAGAAAGGAACTGGGACCTAGTTTCTCAGCGATTAAAAATGGTCCCAACCACAAGTTCTGAAACTTAGTATGCTCTCCTTTTCCCTCATGAGGTTTGTCCCACTTTAGGACAAGGTCACCTACCTCAAAATTTCTGTCAAAGGCAGAATTGGAGTCAAACCAGTTTTTAACAATGAGTTGATGTTGATCCAATTTTCATTTTGCTTGAGACCTTACTTCCTCTAACTTTAACAAAGCATTAATTTGAATCTCCAAGGGGGAACAGTTTTCTTCCTGTACCTTCTGCGATAACTGCATAGATGGAAGAAGGACATGCGGTGGAAGAATCACTTCCCTGCCATAAATGAGAAAGAAAGGTGAGTTACCCACAACATTTTTAGGAGTTACTCTGTCAGCCCAGATTGCGTTTAACAGTGCGTTATGCCAGTTTTTATGGTTTTCTGAGACCGTTCTCTTGAAAATTTTGATCAGATTTTTATTAGTTGATTCTACCAAACCATTGTCTTGGGGGTAATAGCTGGTAGAGTACTTTAATTTTATTCTTTTTTCTAGAGAGAAATCACTCATTTCAAGAGACGAAAAATATGAAGCATTGTCAAATACTAAGCATTCAAGAATACCTAAACGAGTGATGATATTTGAATTCAGAAAGGATATCACCTGGATGGTATTTATAGATTTTAATGGGGTAGCCTCGAACCACCTGGTGAAATAATCTGTGGTTGTTATGATGTATTTATGTTGTTGTGAGGATGTCGGATTGATTGGACCTATAATATCCAGGCCCCACTACTGAAAATGGGAGTCTACCGAGACTGGTTGCAATGGGAATGCTGGTTTCTGTATCCGTCCAGATGCCTTTTGACAAATCACACACTTGCGGCATAAGGCATGAGCATCTTTGAAAAGGGTAGGCCAATAATAACCTTCTCTTAATACTTTGTGGGTGGTGGTGTCTCCACCGAAATGCCCACCAACTTCCCCTGCATGTAACTCCAATAAGACTTTTCCTGCTTCATCTTTTTCAAGACAGCGCATAAGTATTCCATCGAAATTTGGTGAAACAAAATACCATTAATCAGTTGAAAAGAAGAAGATTTTAATCTTAGTGCTCTCCTTTTTTTTGGATCAAGGTGACGGGGAGCTTATCCATGTATAAGACCAAATTTGATGTCGTCGTAATAGGAACTAACAAGGTTTTGTGCACAACAGATTTGATTTTGATGGTGTTGATCTGGAATTAACATATTAGTTTCATTTTGTTGTCCTATAGCTGAATCGACAACCAACTTGCATAAACCTTGGCCTCTAACAATTTGTGCTGGGGTGATTTCTATGTCATATTCTTGTAAGGATGTGACCCAGTTTACCCTTTTTTCGCCTAGTTCTTTCTATACTAACAAATTTCTGACAGTCGGGTAAGGGACAATGATTTTCGTCCTAGATTTCAACAGATAAGATCGAAAGTGTTTTACTGTTTTAAAAACAACATAAGCTTGTTGATCTACTCCTAGGTAATTAAGTTCTTCTCCCTTGAAGGTTGATCTCATTAAGGCAATTGGGACTTCGTTGTTTTCATCCTTCTTTTGAGTTAGGACAACAGCATAAGATCGATCAGAGGCAAACGTGTAGAGGGTGAAGTCTTGGGAAAAATCAGGGCTCATTAGAGAAGGAGCGTCTATTATGGCCTTTTTTATTGAATCAAAAGCCTGACTTTCTAAAGGTCCCCAATGGTACTGTACATCCTTTTTTATTAAGTTTTGTAATTGTCTCACCATTTCTGAAAAGCTGGGGACGAATCTCCTAACAAAGTTTATCTGTCCTAAGAAAGATTGCATGGACTTTTTTTACGAGGGAGGGGGGAGTTTCGAAATGACTTGGGTCCTTTCAGGGTCGATAATCATCACTTCATTTGATACAATGAATCCAAGGAACTTACCTTGTTCTACTGCGAAGACAGATTTTTTAGGATTTAAAGAAATGTCGTACTTACGACATCGTTGTAGAACAGATCTTAAATGAGTTAGATGATCTCCTTTATTTTTTGAGAAGACAGTGACGTCATCTAGGTAAACTACTACAAATTGTTTGATTAAGCCGCAGAAAGTGATATCCATCGCTCTCTGAAAAGTGGCACCGACGTTTATGAGCCCAAAGGGCATCTTTCTACAAGCGTAGGTGCCCCATGGGGTACAAAAAGTAGTTTTGAGCTGGTCTGAGGGAGACATAAGGACTTGGTTATACCCTAAAAAACCATCCAACAAGGATAATCTTTCAGAACCAGATACCTATTGAAGGATCTGTTCCATGGGAGGAACATGGTAGTTGTCTTTATCAGACGCTCGGTTGAGATTTCAGAAATCAACACATAGTCGGATTTCACCACTCTTCTTCCTCACGGGGACAATATTAGAGACCCATTGTGTGTGCCTTACTGGGAAGATTATTTTATCATTCAAGAGTTTGTTTAATTCCTTCTTGACTGTTGGTTCGAGTTTTGGGTGCATCTTCCTTAACTTTTGTTGAAAAGGTTGGGTCTGGGGTTTCATGGGAATAAGGTGTTGTATGATGTTAGGATCAAAGGTTTTTAGGTCATCGTATGTCTAGGAAAAAACATTTTTGAATTCCTTAAACAACTTAATAAAAGCTACCTTTTCTTCCTTAGAACACCCCAACCCCAAATTGATGCACTGTGGGTTGTCTTTAGTTCCCAAATTTACTTTTTCATGTGTCAAGGAAGAACTATTTGTTTTACAATTCACTGATTTTCTGAACTTTTCGTGAAGATCATAAACTTTTTCTAACCTAACCACAGATTTCGGAATAGAGTTTACCATGTCTGATGCAGATTCCAGGGATCTCAGATCTGGTATTACCGTAAAGTCACAAAGATTTTCATCATGGGTACCTTCTTCGATCAATGCGCCCTGGAAAGTTTCTTCCATATGCAGAAAACTGATGATTTGTTGATCGTCATCGAAGACTCTCCAATTTGTGATGTTGTCCAGGACGGATGGTCTGAACAACAATTTGACTGAAAATGCATTCAGAGATAGGCCTTCTGCAGGAAAAAGTTTTGAGGCGACGTTAGCTAACAAATCAGCTTCAGAATGATTCAATCTAGGAATATAATTTATGTTAAACGTAGAAAACTTGTTCATCAAATTCCATACCTCAGTCTGATAGCTTTTTAGATGCGGAGATAAACAGTGGATAGAGTTTTTTACCTGTCTAACCACTATTTCTTAATCGCCAAAAGCAGTCAAATTCTGAATGTTTAAATCTAGTGCTTTTCTGAGACCTTGCAGGAGTGCCTCATATTCGGCCGTGTTGTTTGTACATTCGAATTCTAACCGGCAAGCAATCAAAGTCTTGTTACCTGCTGGATCAATGAGCACGCACCCCGCACCAGCTCCTTCCTTAGATTTTGACCCATCGAAGTAAAGAGACCATATTCGATTTTCGTCAAGTGCATGTGACCACTGAGAGAAGGCTGTTGACTGTGTGCATGTCATAATTTCAGATTGTTGTTCCGGGTCAGTGATGGTAGAAGTTTCGGCCATGAAATTGCCGAAAAAAGTGTCCATCCCTAATTCAGGTGAATTGGCAGAAGCAGTGAATGGTTCATTGGGATCATTTAAATCAGTTACCGTGAACTTAAGATAACTTTCATGATTTACCTTGATTCTGTTAGGCTTTCCATTCTCAGGCAGCCACAAGTGAGACCAATCCATTGCAAAATAGCCATGTAATTGTTCTGACCAATCTCTACTTAAAAAAAAACCATATACTTCTGGAATATCTACAACAATGATATCAATCACTTGATGGACTTTAGGATTAGATGATAATTTGATAAGCACATTTTTTAATTCGCCTATCACTTTAACACTAGTTCGATCAAGCTGGATCATTTTCAAGCTGGAAAGTTGAACTTCAACATTAATTTTTTGACTGACTGACCAAGGCATTACGTTAGATGATGCACCTAAATCTACCATACATTTATGTACATTCCTATTGAAAATTTCAAAAGTCAACAAAAAGGGAGGGACATTTCTGCGAGTATTAACAATAGAAGTTTGTTGTTTTTTAATCGCAGCCCCTGAAATTAGTTTATTTATATTTGTTACACTTTTTACAGGAAGGTCTCTTTTATCAGGAGGTTCAGATGTCGTTTTAGTGGAGGCCTTTTGAGGAGTTTTGGAGTTGTTTTCAACAACTTTGTTGTTGTTCGGATTGTTGTTTTTGCTGTTTTCCGCAATATTCTGCAACATCTTTTACAAAAGAAAAGGGAATTTTAATAATTCGTAAACAAAAATGTTAGCCCTAAGTTTTTTTAGATCCTCAATCAAATCATAATCTAAACTTGGGTTTGTTGAATTCTGTTTAGTCTCAATTGATTTATACTATTTTGGAGGCACAGTAGTTTTAATTTCAGAAGAAGACTTATTTGTTGTCTTGCTCCTGGTATTGTAAGGATGCACTGTTTTGAAATTAGCTTGAAAAATGCTATCCGAAAAATGTCCGAAAATATTTGGAGAGGATTTATCTTCTTCTACTGTCTCTTGTTCATCTACTTCTTTAGGAATCTTGTGAGGAATCAAGTTATCATGTGCTTCTAGGATCGTTTGAATAACAAATTGTAAGCTTTCTAGATTTAGGCCTTCAGAATTTGAGTTAGGTTGTTTTGTGGGAAAAGGCTTCCTAAAAGGGGGTTTGTAAGGCCCTTTGCTCGAAGAAGATTCTTCAACCGACCTTTTCAAATCTATAACTTGATTGGATAACTTCTGAACGACTTTCTGTAAGTTTTCTAGATCCGAACTCTCTGGTTGAGCTTTGTTTTGGGGAGGTCTAGGAAGGATTTTGATTTTCTTCTTGGAGGATGAACTAGTCTCTATCTCGTTACAGGTATTGTCTTTTAAGCTGAGAATATCTTTCTCGATTTGACTCGCCTCTTAAAAGGATTCTAACAATGTGGCTTTCTTGGACCTCTTTACCCAAATGACTATGTTTTGATGTAAGGCTTTCGTGTAGTATGCGACAATAAGATTTTCGGCAGGCATCGAATCCGTGGGGATTCGATTCTTTAGTGTCAGGAACCTTTGATTAAAGTCTTTAATCTTTTCTTTGGGGTTCATTTTCAAACTAGAAAGCTCCATGACTAGAACTTCAGGAGACTTATCGTCTCCGAATTTCTCAAGGAAATAGGATTCGAATTTATCCCATGACACGATGGTGTGGGGATGTTGGGCAAAGTACTAGGTAAAGGAATTGCCTTCAAAGGTGTAGGGAAACAATCTGCACACTACGTCTTCGTGCTCAACACTACGGAGCCTAATGGCTAGCATAAACTTTTTGATGTGATCTTCAGCGATCTGCTTGGAGTCTGGGTCAAATTTAGGGAGCCATTTCTCTAGATGTTTAGGTAAAGGATGTTGGGGACCAGGTATGGCCACTGCATCTTGGTCGAGCCAAGATTTGGCAGGATTGTTTGGATTTTCCATAGGTGTGGGGGGTGTCTAAGGTCGGGATGAAGAATTGCCTTCATCTGATGATTCTTCTCTATAAGAAGAAGGAGATGAAGGGGGTGGTGATGGTGGAATACCAGATCCTCCCGCTGCAGGAGTGAGGATATGATCTGGATCCGTAGGGTTTAAGGTAAGATCAGTACCTTCAAGTTGCTCTATGATATCAGAGAATTCTAATGGTTGGTTCAAAGGCTGACCTGGTTGCCTGATACGGGCCAAGGTAATGTGTGTTCTTATGAGGGATTGACGAACAATTTCTTGTATATCGCCCCCTGGGGGGGTTGGATTTATTGGTTAAACGGTGATCTGAGGATTGTCGTTTGATGTGGTTGTTGTTTGAGGGACAATGTTGTTGTCTGAATGACTTCTAGTTACATAGGTGAGCGGGTAGGCGGGGGAGGAGTCTTGCGACCTCCTTGTGCCATTAATAGTTTGCAGGCCCTCCTTCTAGCGCCATTTGTTGACGGGCGAAATTGACCGCTCGTCAACTAGAGGAGTGAATCCGGTCCGGGGTTGTCTAATTAACCCAATCCATTTGGATTAATTCACTCCAACGGGTTTAGCAGCTCCGTTGGCCGATCTAAACGAAAAATAACTAGA
>JZKD02S2171413.1:435381-453535 GCA_000966675.3 Picea glauca
CTTACATTGCTCACAATAAAAAGGTCAGATCTTTGCTTGTGCTTCTACATCTTGAATATATTGTGATCTCCATGTGTTGATAAATATTGTATGCACTTAATAACTCAATAAATTAGTAGTAGTTAGTGATTCCAAGAAAGAATTTGGCTTGGGATCATTACACCTGCACCTAGTGTTCAACATGGATCTCCTTCACCCTTATTTCCCACCATTATTGGACACCTCAGACGTAGCAGAGCAGCTGACACCAATAGAGTTCAACCCCGACTGCATACAACAAGCATCCAACGATCCGATTGTGGACACACAGATCAAGGGCACTCGACAACAAAGGATCCAACTTTATCGAGTCGTCAAAGCAAGGCAACTCCTGCACCAAGGCAAGTGGCTCACCCGGGGCCAAATTCAACAAAAATTTCCTCATCTGATGGTGTAACTCAACGCAATGGATACCATTGCTTCCTAAGGAGGGAGGATTGATCTAGATGGATATCGGTGGCCACCCACCTTCTCCAACTGGCTCAAAATAGTTTTCTGACAATTTTGGCAATTTATTATTTTTAGCAGTTTTAACTTCTGGGGCCATTTTTGAGGGCCTAAATGAAGGTTTTTCAGGATCGTCCCAACTTAATTATAGCCTGTGGAATGATTGAGGCCCCAAAATGAATCTCCTCGATGATACCTTTCCAATGGGCTATCATACGCATAAAACAAAGATCGTATGCAAAAGTTACGACCCCGAGAAGTTAATGTACTAACTTACCCAAATGGGGCCCACATGAATTTTGGCGCTTCATCTCCTAGGGTTAGGTTTTTGGATGTCTAGGGTTTTTGGCATTCCTGTTTATTGTAAAAATTCCTTCAAAGCCTCATTGTAATCATCTTCTTGTGAATGAGCACAACCATCACATCACTTCTCAGAGATAAGTCGCCACCATTCCAGTAAGCTTGTTTTCGCTGCATTTTTACAGTTTCAACTTATTTCGTTATTGAATAGAAAACTAGTTTTATTGTATCTCTGTTATTTTTTGTTAAGTACTGGTTAATAATCTATATTCATTTCGTTCCTCTCATAAAATCCGGATCAGATACTCACCATTATCTCTTTTCTGGCCATGGTTTTTCCCCATGCATGTAGACACTGAGCAAGCACACAGTTAGTCATTTTGTCCGCCATTGTTGAATTCCTCAACCACCTGAACCTCTTCTACAAGCCAAATTTGATACCCTCATTGTACATGCACCTGTGTTTTTCCTGCGTATTGTCCTATCAGTACCGTTTCCCCACGTCCAGTTTTTGTTGCTTCCATCACCATGCCCATGTGTTGAGGAAGTGAGCTCTCGTGGAAGAAGTCCAGTAGCAACTACAAAACTCTGAGAATTCTTGATCCAGCCTATTGTTGAATCCATAGAAAGGGAGGTGTAACAGTCGATGGACTGTGTGATAGTGAAGTTGTACACTCCTGGGGTGAAACATGGATGTGGGGAATGAGAGTCTGTGAGTTCTGGGTGTAATTGGCTCCTTGGAGGAAATACTTCCTGTTGTACTCTGCAACTTCCTATTGTCCCTGCCTAGCCTAGAAATCCCTTGCCAATGGAGTTTATTCCCAGCTCGGGGGTGACCCAGTGCTGAGATTGATGAGAAACGTGGTCTGAGGCTGGGAGGTTCATGGAAGGTCTGCACGCAGTTAGTGTACTTCAATTAAAATATAAGTACCATTTCCAAGTTTGGTTACATGTTGTGTATTTATATATGTTGTTATATTTATCAGTTTTTCCTGTGATTACTGCATGTATGATTTTATTGTTATTTATGCATTATGTTGTGTGATAGCAGAATGTAAATCAACTCTTAATTTGTAGTGTTATTGTTGCTTCCGCATTAATCTATGTATGAACATAATGTTTATGTCTGGTTAAAAATTGCATTAGATATATGTACTATGTATATTCGAGCATGATATTTTTCTGGAGTAGCATGGCCCGACCTAGGTGACCGAGGGTGTCACAAATTGGTATCAGAGAGAAAAGTCTATTTACAGAGTGATGTTTCTCGACCTGTTGGTGGTTGGAGACATTACAAATTGGTATCAGAGCCATGGTTTCAACACTGAACCTAGATGGGCCAGGAAAGTGGAAGTTGAAGAAAAGGTTTCAGAAATGAATTGTTGTCGAAATGGACAAAATTGAAGTTCAGAGCCTAGTTTTCGACACTGAGCCTGAATTGGGTCGTATAAGTGGTTATGGAATCAAAATCTCAAAGAAAATTGTTGTCGAGAGGGACAAAATTTGAATTTCAGAGTGTCTCAGAGTGCCAATAGAACACCTTGGTCGTGTTTGGAAGCTCAGGAGGTATAGCGGTTCAAGAAGGACATCATAGAAAAGAGACTGTAGTAACTGTGGGTTTGGAACCACAAGGTTTGAAGTTGGGCTGTAAAATCTGTGCAAGGGAAAGGCCAACGTTTTCTAGCTGTCAAATATGGAAAAAGGTGCATGAGAGTTAACCTCCAAAGTCCTTAGGACTTCGTAACTTCGACAAAGTTTATGACTTAGAGAGTCAAAGGGGCCAAAGTGTCGAAGCTTTGAAGTCCCAAAGTGGATCTACACCACATATCTAGGGAGAAGTGCTTGACCGTTGGATCGACCGAAGACAGATCAAAACTGTTAGATCAAGCCAAGAGAAAGAGGTAAGGAGCAACGGTGAAAAACATATCTCAGCCATCAGATCTGCATGCAAGTGATTGTGAGCCGTAGATCTCACAACAGTTCAGGAGTTCAGCGTTCGGGAGAAAGAAAGCATTCTATTGTGAAAAATCTCGAAGCCTGAAATCCTGAAGTATAGAGTTAATCCGAACCATTCATCAAAAAGAGGCATGTGTCAACAGATTAGCGTATTTAGGAGTTCAGTGTTCGGGAGAAACAAAGTATGCTAAGGTGAAAACTCCTGAAGTCCTGAAGTCCAGAGTTAATCCGGATCGTTCATCAAAAAGAGGCATGTGTCAGCAGATCAACGTATTTGGGAGTTCGGCATTCGGGAGAAACAAAGTATGCTAAGGAGAAAACTCCCAAAGTCCTGAAGTTCGGAGTTGATCAGGACCGTCCATCAAAAGGGACATGTGTCAGAAGATTAGCTTGTTCGGGAGTTCGACATTTGAGAAAATTGGAGTGTGCTAGTGTGAAAAGTCCCAAAGCCCGAAGTCTCGAAGCTGAAGAACATAAGTGGTGTGGCATGATGACATCACCAGTGGTGATGTGGAATCTTCCTAGGCATGCCACGTGCCACCACCTTAATTGTTGACAGTTGTACCATGTGGACCCCGAAAAGTAAAGAAGTTCAGGAGTTCGATGTTTGGGAGAATTAGAGTGTGCAAGTGTAAAATCTTTCGAAGCCCGAAGTCTCGAAGTGATGTGGCCTGTTGACGTCACCAGTGATGATGTGGACACATGGGATGTGTGCCATGTGTCAGTGAGTTAAGAACATTTGGAAGATATAAACGTTAGTTAGAATGTGACACATGTCACCCCTCATATTGGGCCATGTGTATGCTTTTAGTATTCCTCCACGTGGCACTCTTCTTGAGCATGGTTAATGGGGCCCTTGATGGTCACAGAGGACATCTGGCATCAGATCCCAAGGTCCAGATACTTGACACTACAGAATAAATGGTTCGTGATGGAATGGTAGGAAGAAATCCTCGAAGTTCTGTAGCATCGAAGTAATGTAACGTGATGACGTCCCAGGGGTGACATGGAAGTATTCAGAGATTCACAGTTCAGGAGTTTTGGGGTGTGCAGATGTGAAATCCTCTGAAGTCCCGGAACCATGAAGCCTCGAAGTCCCGAACACCAGAGGGCTGGAGTTAATCTTGATCGTTGATCAGGAAATGACACTTGGCAACATATGCAGCAGTCTAGAGACTTGGTACTTCATAAATATTGAGAGTATGGATAGTCTAGAAACCCTGAAGCCTGGAGTCCCAGAGTTCTTGTCCATCGTAGATCTGAACAGAGAATTTGGACTGTAGATCCATCATCCTTCGTGAATTCGCCAATTCAATGTTTTATGATGTTTTTGATGTGCGGAAAGGGAAACCTTCGAAGTTCTAGAGCCCCAAGGTCTTGAAGCTCCAGATAAGCGTCTATCAGACTAGCGCTTGGTCACAACCGATGGTCATATGAGATTGGGGGCCAAAGAAAGAGGGCTAGTGCCCATAAATTATTTTTTTAGAATAGAGAAGGGCTTAGAGATAGATCCTGTGGGGTCCATGATTGAACATACCTGCTTCGAAAGAAGTAAAGAAGGTATGTAAACCTGAAGAGAGGATCCAGCAAGGATCCAAGAGCCAATTCAACTTTGTGAAATAAAAACAGTTGTACAAAGATTGCCTTCTAGAAAGAACCATTGTGCAAACAATCATAACTTTCTGCTCAGGATTCTGAATTGAGTAAGGAGGCAATCATTGGAAAGATCTTGGAAAGAGGATTCTAGGTATTCAACCATCTGTGATACATGATAATGCATGAACCATAAGTTTATATGGAGATGCAAAGAATGGGAATAAGGAAGGAAGGTTTTATGGCATATGAAAGAGTTTGGAGATAAGATGTGACATCTCCAAGGATCAGTCCCACAGTTGGAGATAACACCTCCATTATTGTTATCAAAATGTGTAGTGGAAGCATGGCATGAAGGTCATCAAATATGGCAGGACATAAGTTCAATATGCATGTCAGAAGGCTAAATCAAATTGCTTCAAGAAAGAATTTGGTGTTAACTAACCAAGGTTACTCAGAGAACATGATTGTAATTATAATTCGTTCATGCAGAAGTTGGATCAGAGGAATCCAAATAATAATGGAATGCTGAAAATTAATATCAACATAATATGTGGTTGCAAGTATGCAAGGTACACAAGGAAGGATTCCTGGATGGAGTCAATTCCATGAACATCCTAAGATAATGGAAGAAGAATTCATGAGGTAGATATCAAGTCAAGAATAATTTAAAAGTGAAATGATTTCTAAAGAGAAAACAAAAAGTAGCCATGAAGAATCCCACAGTTGGAGATAACACCTCCATTATTGTTATCATAATGCATAGTGGAAGCATGGCATGAAGGTCATCAAATATGGTAGGACAGAACTTGAATATGCATGTCAGAAGGCTAAATCAAATTGCTCCAAGAAAGAAGTTGATGTTAACTAACCAAGGTTACTCAGAGAACATGACTCGAATTATAATTTGTTCATGCAGAAGCTGGATCAGAGGAATCCAAATAACAATGGAATGCTGCAAATTAATATCAGCATAATATGTTGTTGCAAGTATGCAAGGTACAGAAGGAAGGAATCTTGGATGGAGTCAAGTCCATGAACATCCTAAGATAATGGAAGAAGAATTCATGAGGTAGAAATCAAGTCAAGAATAATTTAAAAGTGAAATGATTTCTAAAGAGAAAACAAAAAGTAACCATGAAGAAAAAAAATGGTTCTATGCATGGATTTGAATACAGAAGAGCTGGTACCTGACAAGAATCCATCTTAAGTGACATAGAGCCATGAATGGCAACCAAGAGGTTGTAGGCATCACTTGAATCTATTCTGGTAAGATAAAATAAGTACTTTCAGTTAATTCCATGTAGACAGAAAAGGAGGCATATGTGCATACTTACAGTATGCTAGAGATTGGATAGGCAAGTCAAGTTTGAGGCTAGTTGGAAAAGAGAAGAGAAGAGTACAAGAAAACCTCAAGTACTAAAGTATTTAGTTAGAAAGGGGCTGAAGGAGTTCAGTTCCGAAGACTAACTAGATATTGAAGATCCAAAGTCTATAAGACAGCATGTTTGGAATTATAACTCATCCAAATATGAGTTAGGATAGTAGGATTGAGGGAACAATGAAAGTTGAAGGCTAATATCAGCTGAGTATTGGCTGCAAATGCAAAGGGAAGCCAAGGGTGATTGGATAGAAAGTGCTCAGGAAAAAAATAATCACGTGCAGTGGCTACAATGAGAGCACAAGAATATTCAGGAATCCAGGAAGAATTAAAGACTTCTGGGATTAGCAAGGAAAAGTTTTATAGGGAGAAATAAATTTCTGCAATTTCTTTGGCAGCAAGTATGTTATGTGATGCAAAAGCATCGCCAGCAAAGCTCGAGCATGGAAGACAGCTGGGTGCACTAGCGCATATTTTGAAAACATTTTGAATTTCAAAAGATCAATGTATTAATGTACTATCTAACAAAACCTTATGAGTTATGAATATCTTTAATGATTGGAGGTTGAGCCATCATGTAACATTGATGGGGAAGTGTATTTTGTTTTATGAATCAGATCGCAATACAGATTTGTAGCATTACAGTCTTATCTATCTGACTCGAAATTTATTGTAATAAGCGTTAAGCAGTTGATGGCATTCAATTCCATTAAGGTAGCGTGGAGTAGTTGGAGGGAAAAAAACTCAAGAGAGCCCCTTTGTATAAAGCATTGTATTATTGTCGAGAAGAGGTTGCTGAATCTAGTGTGTGTAGATTTCCATTGTAAGCCAAGAGCTGGGAATACCAAGAAGAGTTATATGTATACAAGTTTCAGGTGAATGAATATAACAGAGGAACATGTTTTCCCAAATGTGTGTTACTTGTGTCTATCTGAATGAATAGTGTACCTTTTTGTTTGTTTCAACACTCTGTTATTTTTCATGTTCTTGTATCCATGACTGCATTTGCTTTGATGAATGTATGAGTGACTGTGAAGAGATAATGGGTTTCAATTGTTTTGTTTAACTGAGCAAGTGCAAGGCGTGCATAGTGTTCGCAAGGAGTGCATGACCGAGTTTGTTTTCGACTCGAAAGCTCAGAAGGGATAGTGAAACTCTGATGTCTGCAAGGAGTGTATTGACATTCGCAAGGAGTGCATGAAAAAGTTTTCATAATCGAAAGATCAGGAGAGATAGCATGATTTCAGTCATGAGAGCCAGAAAGCGATTGGAAGATAGATGGAAGGATTGCGAGACCGTCCACAAGGAAAAGTTGAGAGTGGAGAAAATATGTTGCAAGGTGTGCACAAATCGAGTTTTCGATTAAGTGTCAAAGGGAGTGTTCTGAGGAAGATGAATTCAAGCTCAGGAGGAAGAGTGGCGGAAATATTCAAGGATAGAAGTCCCTGAAGTCTTCACTGAAGTCAGTGGGCAAGATTAGTCTGATAGGGAGGTGAGTGATTCCAGACTGTCGGATCTGATAAAGCTACGAGGAGGATAATCGTGGAGTGTTTCGATACTTCGGAGTTTGGCAATATGGAGACTTGACGAAGGAAAGTCGCTAAGTACGAAGTCATGATTCAATCCCGACCGTTGATCACAGAGGAACACGTGGCAACAGGCTAAGGAGTTTAGGAATTGGGAGATCAGAAATTATGGACGGAAGGCCTAGAGTTTCACGAAGTTGTGAAACCCGAACCGAATTGAGGCCAGAAAATCTAAGGAGACATGTGGCGGAAGTTCAAAAACTCGGAACAGTGTGTTTCGGGAAAGGGAGAAGTGAGAGTTTGGAATATCCCCGAAACCTGAGGGAGAAGGGATAGGCCCACGGTCATAGTTGTGGCCACTTGTGGAAGAGACCTATGTGTGTGGGTAAAATAGTTTCGGGTACCCATAGGGACCCAAGGGGTCGCTCCGACTCAACATTTTAAAACGATCCAAGACCAAGAGGTCACATAGCCCTTTGGAGAGAAGGGGTTGCGTCAGGTGTGGTATCAGAGCGAGTACATAATTGACTTATATAAAGAAAGGATTAAACTAATATCAGGAGGAGGGATATCAGAAGCATCAGTGCAATGCCTCCTAGAAGATGTGTTGACCCACCTATAGCCAATAGATCTATGGAAAGGGAAATGAGAGAATTGCATGCGAGGTTGGATGCCATGGAGATAACACAAAGGAGAGTGCCTAATGTTGGAGATGTCAGCGAGGTAGAAATGGAAGAAGTAGAAGTTGAAGAAGCTATAACTGAGGATGCTGCAGAAGAATGCTTGTTAAGAGCGGTTGTCAAATTGGGTTCCAGAGTGAAGATTGACATCCCTATGTATGAGGGAAATCTAGACACAGAAGAGTTGTTTGATTGGATACGAGAAATGGATAAGTATTTTGACTATGAGGATGTCGAAGAGAAGAAAAAGGTAAGACATGTTGTCACTAGGTTGAAAGGACATGTAGCACTGTGGTAGAATGAACTACAGGCCGACAGGAGGAGAAAAAGAAAACAAAAGGTCAAGAGTTGGGATCGAATGGTAGCCAAGCTAAAGGAAAAATTCATACCCAAAGATTACCAGATAAGTCTGTTCAGGAGGATGCAGAACCTGAGACAGAGAGGATTGACTATGAAGGAGTACACAGAAAAGTTCTACAAATTGAACATTAGAGCTGGACAAAGAGAGAGGGACGAAGAGAAAGTTGCCAGATATATTAATGGCTTGAGATATGATATTCAGGACTAAATCAGCATGGCGACTGTCAGGACAGTAGAGGACATGTATGAAATGGTGTTGAAGGAAGAGGAGAAGTTGTCCAGGAAGTAAATTCAACAAAACAGAGGCCGAGGCTTGAACAGAGGTAAAGGAGTTGCCCAGGATAAAGCACAGAAGCTCAAGGATGAGGAGGAGAAGCCACATAGTCACTCTGAGAGAGGAGGAAGTTCCTGAGGAATATAGAGTGGTGGTAGAGTCTCTTTTCCTAGAGGAAGAAGAAGAGGTAGAGGAGGAGAAGTGAGATGTTATACCTGTAGAAAAACAAGACATATGTCTTGGGATTGTCCTAAGAGGAAAAAAGGAGGGGGAGCAGCTCACATTTCGGAAGCGCAGAAGCGGGGTGGTAAGGTAGAAGGTGCAGATGATGGAAGATCATTGATGATGAAGAAGGTTCTTTTGAAGCAAGAGCCAGAGACTAAAAAGCCAGTTCAAAGGAAAAATTTGTTCAGGACAGCTTGCAAAACGAAGGACAGAGTTTGCAAGGTAATAATTGACAGTGGAAGCACTGACAACTTAGTATCCACGAATATGGTGGAGAAGCTAGAGCTGGAGACGACCGCACATCCGACACCGTATAAAGTCTCCTGATTGCAGAAGGGTCATCATGTAACAGTTACTAAACAATTCCTAGTTAAAATTAAAATAGGGGGATATAGAGATGAAATTTTGTGTGATGTGATCCCTATGTATGTTTCTCATGTTTTGTTGGGGAGACCTTGACAGTATGACAGGAATGTTATCCATGATGGGAGGAGAAATACTTACACCTTAGAGTAGAATGGTAGGTGAAGAATGAAGCTAGCACGCACATACTTCTCATGAGTGAGAAGGAACTCCTTAAGGAAGTAAAGAAGGAATAAGAGATGTAGTTTGTTGTAGTAAGGAAGCCAAGAGTTATCCTTACCAGTACTTCACTGAAATATTTTCCTAAGGAAGTTTAGAAACTATTAGAGAATTTTGTTGATATTGTAGTGGATGAGTTTCCAAACTCATTGCCACCTATCAGAAGCATTAGTCATCATATTGACTTGATACCAGGAGCAAGCCCGCCGAATAAAGCAGTGTACAGATTGACACCTCAAGAGAATGAGGAGGTGAAAAGACAAGTTCAAGATATGTTAGACAAGGGATGGGTCAGAGAAAGATTGATTCCATGTGTAGTGCCAACTGTATTAAGTATGAAGAAGGATGGTGGATGGAGGATGTGTACAGACTCAAGGGCCATAAACAAGATCACCATCAGATACAGGTTTCCATTACCAAGGATGGATGATTTGATGGATTGTCTGAGTGGAGATAACTATTTTTCAAAAATAGATTTGAAAGGTGGATATCACTAGATCAGAATGAGGGAAGGTGATGAGTGGAAGATAACATTCAAGGCAAATGAGGGGTTGTATGAATGGCTTGTTATGTTGTTTGGATTAATGAATGCCCCAAGTACTTTTATGAGACTTATGAATGAAGTGTTAAAGGATTTCATTAGTAAGTTTGTGATTGTATATATGGATGATATACTGGTATTTAGCAAGACTACGGACGAACACTTGAGGCATTTAACATTGGTGATGAGGAGGCTGCAGCAAGAGAAGTTATTGATTAATCTGAAGAATTCCTCTTTCATGAAGACATAACTCATATATTTGGGTTTTGTGATTTCTTCAAATGTGTTGAAGATGGATCATGAAAAGGTGAAAGCAATCAGAGAATGGTTGTCATCGAAGAATATCTTTGAGTTAAGAAGTTTCCATGGATTAGCAAGTTTCTATCGAAAGTTCATCAGAAATTTTAGCGGGATTAGTGCTCAGATGATGGATACGGTGAAGAAAAGACACAAGTCTTTCAAATGGACAGAGGAGGCTGAGAAGAGCTTCAACATATTGAAGGAGAAGATAATTGAACAACCGATTCTTGTTTTGCCGGATTTCGGAAAGACATTCCAGGTAAGGTGTGATGCGAGTGGAGTTTCAATTGGAGAGATCTTGAGTCAAGACAATAGACCTATTACATATTTCAGCGAGTGGATGAATGAAGCTAAAAAGAATTATTCCACATATGACAAACAATTCTATGCCATAATCCAAGCCTTAAAGAAATGGATGCATTATCTTGTGTCCAAGGAGTTTGTTTTGTATAGCGATAATCACGCTTTCCAATTCATAACCAGACAAGAGAAGTTAAACCAAAGACATGCCAAATGGATAGAGTTTATGCAAAATTTCACTTTTGTCATTAAACTTATTTATGGAAATGATAACAAGGTTATTGATGCATTGAGCAGGAGAAATTTGATTCTGCAGGAATTTCAAGTCAAGACTTTGGGGTTTGACCACCTTAAGGAAATGTATCAAAGTGATCCAGATTTTGGAGAAGCATATGAAGCATGTGCAAATCATGTACTCAAAGACAAAAGCCAATATGGTGAATATCTAATTTAGGATGGGTTGTTGTTCAAAGGATGTCATTTGTGCATACCAATATTCTCAACGAGGGAGAATTTGTTGAAGGAAAAACATAGTGGAGGTCTAGCCGGACATTTTGGCCATGAAAAAGCATTTGCCCAATTGAACGGATCGTATTATTGGCCAAGTATGAGATTGAAGGTGAAGAAATTTGTGAACAGTTGTAAGATTTGTCAGTATGCCAAGGGGAAGAAACAGAACACTGGGTTGTATCATCCATTGCCTATTCTAGAGAGGCCTTGGGATGCAATAAGCATGGATTTTGTGTTGGGATTGCCAAGAAAACAGAGAGGAAGTGATTCCATATTTGTGGTGGTGGATAGGTTTTCGAAGATGGAACATTTTATCCCATGCCAGAATACTAGTGATGCAACGCATGTTGCGAACTTGTTTTCAAAGAGGTTGTGAGACTCCATGGATTGCCCATGAGCATAGTTTTAGACAGGGATACCAACTTTGTTGGTAATTTCTGGAGGACGTCGTGGAAAAATTTGGGGATAGAGCTATCTTTTAGTTCTGCATATCATCTGCAAATGGACGGAAAGACCAAAGTGGTGAATAGAAGCTTAGGAGATTTGCTAAGGATTTTGGTCACTGAACACCATAGTTAGTGGGATCAGATTCCAGCACAAGCCGAGTTTGCATATAATGACTCGGTGAACAAGAGCACCGGGAAAAGTCCATTTCAAATCATATATGGAATGAATCCGAGGGGAGTTTCAAAATTGAGATATCTGAAGAAGAGTGAATTCAGGAGCGGGGGAACAGAAGATTTTGCTGCAGAAATGCAAGAACTTCACAATCAGATCAAGGAGCAATTGAAGAAGAGCAATAATGAATACAAGCGCATAGTTGATCAACATAGGAGAAAGCTTGAATTTGAACTTGGAGATCAATTTCTATCACACTCGAGGAAAGAAAGATTCCCAAGGGGGACATACAATAAACTAAAGTTGAAAAAGATAGTGCCATGTAAAATCTTGAGGAGGTTTGGAAAAAATACTTATGAGTTAGAGCTACCAGAAGACGTGGGTATATCACCCATATTCAACATTTCAGACATGTATCCTTACAAGGAATATGGAATTGAAAGATCTGAAGATCAAGAGAGGATTCAATGGGAGAAACAGATGCCTGTGGCAGAGAAGCTGCAGATGGAAAAGATCATAGATCAATGGGTTGGTAAGAAGACCAGAAGGAAGACGTATTTTGAGTACTTGGTTAAGTGGAAAGGACGACTAGTAGAAGATGCTAGTTGGATTGGTGAAGCAGGTATCCAAAGACATGGAAGATCGGTGTAGGAGCTCATGGACATGATTCCATGAATTTTTCAGCCAAGGGAGTATGATGCAGAAGCATCGCCAACAAAGCTCGAGCGTGGAAGACAAATGGGTGCACTAGCGCATATCTTGAAAACATTTTGAATTTCAAAAGATTAATGTATTAATGTAGTATCTGACAAAACTTTTTGAGTTATGAATATCTTTAATGATTGGAGGCTGAGCCATCACGTAAGATTGATGGGGAAGTGTATTTTGTTTTATGAATCGGATCGCAGTACAGATTTGGAGCATTACACTCTTATCTGTCTGACTCAAAATTTATTGTAATAAGCGTTAAGTAGTTGATAACATTCAATTCCATTAAGGTAGCGTGGAGTAGTTGGAGGGAAAAAAACTCAAGAGAGTCCCTTTGTATAAAGCATTGTATTATTGCCGAGAAGAGGTTGTTGAATCTAATGTGTGTAGATTTCCATTGTAAGCCAAGAGCTGGGAATACCAAGAAGTTTTATATGTATACAAGTTTTAGGTGAATGAATATAACAGAGGAACATGTTTTCCCAAATGTGTATTGCTCGTGTCTATTTGAATGAATAGTGGACCTTTTTGTTTGCTTCAGCACACTGTTATTTTTCATGTTCTTGTATCCATGACTACATTTTCTTTGATGAATGTATGAGTCACTGTGAAGAGATAATGGTTTTCAATTGTTTTGTTTCACTGAGCAAGTGCAAGGCGTGCATAGTGTCCGCAAGGAGTGCGTGACCGAGTTTGTTTTCTACTCGAAAGCTCAGAAGGAATAGTGAAACTTTGATGTCTGTAAGGAGTGCATTGACGTTCGCAAGGAGTGCGTGACAGAGTTTTCAGACTCGAAAGCTTAGGAGAGATAGCATGATTTAAGTCACGAGAGCCAGAAAGTGGTTGGAGGACAGTCACAAGGAGTGCGAGACAGTCCACAAGGAAAAGTTGAGAGTGGAGAAAATATGTTGCAAGGTGCGCACAGATTGAGTTTTTGACTAAGTGTCAAAGGGAGCGTTCTGAGGAAGATGAAGTCAAGATCAGGAGGAAGAGCGACAGAAATATTCAAGGAGAGAAGTCCCTAAAGTCAGTGGGCAAGATTAGTCCTAGACCGCCAGATCTAGTAAAGCTACGAGGAGGATAACCGTGGAGTGTTTGGATACTTTGGAGTTCGGAAAGATGGAGACTTGATGAAGTAAAGTTGTGAAGTTTGAAGTCGCGATTCAATCCCGACTGTTGATCACAGAGGAACACATGGCAACGGGCTAAGGAGTTCAGGAATCGGGAGATCAGAAATTGTGGACAGAAGGCCTAGAGGTTTGCGAAGTCGCGAAACCCGAACCGAAGTGAGGCCGATGAATCTAAGGAGACGCGTGGCAGAAGTTTATAAACTCAGAACAATGTGTTTCGGGAAAGGGAGAAGTGAGAGTTTGGAATATTCCCGAAACCTGAGGGAGAAGGGATAGGCCCACGGTCATAGCCGTGGCCACTTGTGGAAGAGATATGTGTGTGTGGGTAAAATAGTTTCGGGTACCTGTAGGGACCCAAGGGGTCGCTATGACTCAGTATTTTCAAATGATCCAAGACCGGGAGGTCGCGTAGCCCTTTGGAGGGAAGGGGGTTGCACCATTATGGCTTGTTGGGATAGCTACAGAAAAAATGCTTGCATGTTTACAAACTGTTGTTGATGATGTTGTTGCATATGGAATGAAGCAACATAAAGCTAAAGTGTTGGTTATAAGTCTGATAAAAGAAGCATGAAAGCTTCTATTGTCATCAACTAATTAGGTAACATCAAATTCATTTAATGGAAGCTATGCATGTAAGTATTCTCTTTTGAAATTATGTTACATAATTGCCAAAGGGAAATTAAGATAAAAAAATTCCCCGATTGAATTTTTATGATACACATGATAGTATTATTTGAATGTGTTAACATGAATAAGATACCACTAGATGTGGTAAAGGCTAGAGGCTTCTCATAGTTATCAAAGATTTTTAACTTTTGAATGCACACACTGACATAGTAGAATGTCATTTTAATTTAGTTATGAGGTAATAACCAAAGAAATAAAAGATAAGAACTTGTTATAGAAATGAATTCCAGTAAAGCTAGTCATTTATGAGACCAGAACAGGGTTGGATATGCAAAGGTATGGATATGGGAAGGTTATGAACCACATAGGTACTAAAATCTTCCTACCTTTAAATAAAACTTGGACTGCAACATTTTTGCTAACACTAATGAACACCACAAAATTATATTCTTGGTGTAGTGTTCGGGTTGAAAAGGAAGGCATCCAATTAATTGGGAAAACAATAGGAAGTGTGTGGGGAATGTGTCAGGACATTGGCCAGAATTTCAACTTATGGATGGTGAGATACATGAGTGAGATAAAGAGCATTATGTAATTCAATGCAAGATGCATTGAGTAAATATGCGTCGAGAATTACACTCATGCATAGTAAGTGATATAATTGTATACTTGAATACATTTGTTGAATGTGTTTTGTAAGTACATGCGTATATATTATTGCATGGAAATAATTGTTACTAAAAACTATAATGTTGTTAATTCATGAAGATAAGGACATTTCAGGAGTTGTTAAGGACATTTCAGGCGTTGTTAGATATTGCAACAGAAAAGTTGCAAGTCAAGTAGTCACGTAAGCATTGACTATAGAAAAATTTTATGTTCAAAAGAAAAGAAAAGAGAAGTAATGAACTTATAGATATTAATTATGAACATGCATATGCATAAAATGATGAGTCATTCTATTTTATTAAATAGTTTTAGTAATTATGATTGAATTGCTAGGTGTAGGCAATTATAATATCACTACATATGGTTTTGTACATATTACAATTGAATTATGATGTACAGGAAATACTGACAATTGTTGCCTGTATGCAAGAGGAAGTATTGCAGGAAAAATGGTATGCAATTTGGTTCTTGTGGGAAACCACCAGGAAGGCTGCACTCTTGATATGGCAATAGACAAGAAGAATTATGAAATAGACTCTCATGTTTTGGGGAAAAGTTGAATTCTTTTTTTTTAACTAAGTTTGAGTTCCTAAATGAATTATTTTATGTTCTCTCATGATAACTGCATGTGGGTGATGCAGATGAGATGATATTGATTAAATTTGGAATGTTGATTACAAAGAGTAGCTTGGGGAAGATGTTGGTTGGAGACAATGGATCTTACCCTATCCATCCCCAGTTGATCTGGGTGTGTGTACACTTCTCCTTGGGTTGCCTTGGAGAAGGATGGATCCCTAGAGGGAGAAGTGTGGGGATAGGCTCCTCGGTATGAGGCCTGGAGGGTACCTGGAGACCTCTGAGGGCAGTTGGAACTCCTGGAGCCACGGTTCTCCGAGACTTCCTGTTTAGCTTGTGTTGGAGCTCTGGAAGGAAGGTGCATACTATCGTGGGTTGTACAAGCATGTGGGGAATGAGAGACTGTTGGTTGGAGTGTTGTTGAGCTTTGGTACCTTGGCCTATACCATGTTGATATGGATTGTGGACTGTGGCTATCTTTGGAATCCATTTCCCTGATGGAGTCATAGCCCTGCTTAGGGGTGGAATGTCTTCTCAATCAAAAGATAAGTATCAATTCTCTATTCATTGTATGTTGTGTATATTGTATATAAGTTATAATGTTATAAGAGTTTCTTTTATATATATTGCATGTATGTTCTAATGTTGCTTCTGAATGAATAGGTGTGTGAGAAGAGTGTTTATGTCTATGGAGTCATAGCCCCTGCTGAGATTTTATCAACAATGAGATCTAAGGTTGGGTGGAACGTCGTGGATCTACAGCCAGTCGGTGCTTTCAATGAGATTTAATTGAAGCATGTAATAAGGAATAATGAGATGAATGTTTTCCTGAAGCAGCTCTATTAAACAAAGCAATTGAATTTCAGCTGCAGTATGAACACCAGAATTGGTGCTTGAAAGTAGAGCACCAGGTGGATAACATGCTTATAATAGCTAAAGCTTGGAGTTTTTTGAAGAATTTTTGAATTGTATATGTATAAACAAGTTGCACTGAGAAAAACACAAAATAAGGGGAGGGGATTGTAATATCCCTAGGTAGAACCCCAATTGTAATTATAAATTGTAAACATGTTTGATAGGCTGGTGAGCCAAGTTATAATAAGTTGGTAGGCTTATGTGTTGATTAGGCCAGGAGCCTGTTTTGTACATGTAAATATTCATATTATTAATATAAAAAAACCATTGTGTGTAGACCGACCAAGAAGAAAGAGTTATCAGGGACTAAGCTCCACTGGGTAGGGAAAGGGATGGGGATGAGAGTCTAGGAAAGAGGGGCTAAGCTTAAGAGCTTAAACCCAAGAGAATAATATATAATTATTATTCTAAAATTTGTATAGAGGATATTAATTATCCTAAGTTCCTTGAGGGAGAGGAACGAGTTCCAAGTTGGGGGGCAACGTGCTCCTGGAGATCCAAGTGTCAACCAAACCACATGCAGTTTTATGGGGGCACTCTCACCAGTCTCGGTGGGGATTCTCACCATTGATATGATACTCATCATTCTCTCTTTTTTTCCATGGTTTTTCCCCATTCATGTAGACACTGAGCAAGCACACAGTTAGTCATTTTGTCTGCCACTGTTGAATTCCTCAACCACCTGAACCTCTACTACAAGTAAAATTTGATACCCTCGTTGTACCTGCACCTGTGGGTTGCCTGTGTATTGTCCTGTCAGTATTATTTCCCCACATCTAGTTTTTGTTGCTGCCATCACCGTGCCCGTGTGCTGAGGAAGTGAGCTCTCCTAGAGGAAGTCCAGTAGCATCTACATAACTCTGAGAATTACTGATCCAGCATGTTGTTGAAGCCCTAGAAAGGGAGGTGTAGCAGTCTATGGACTATGTGATAGTGAAGGTGTACATTCATGGGGTGGAAGAGACATGTGGGGAATGCACTCCATGGAGGAAATTCTTCATGTTGTATTGTACAACTTCCTATTGTCCCTACCTAGCCTAGGAATCCCTTGCCGATGGAGTTTAGTCCTAGCTCGGGGGTGACCCACTGCTAAGAGTGACGAACAGTGTCGTCTAAGGATGGGAGGTTCGTGGAAGGTCTACACACAATTGGTGTAATTCAATTAAAAGATAAGTACCATTTCCAAGTTTGGTTACATGTTGTGTATTTATATATGTTGTTATATTTATGTATTTTTCCTATGATTACTACATGTATGTTTTTACTTTTATTTTTGCATTATGCTGAGTGATAGCAGAATGTAAATCTACTGTTAATTTGTATGTGTTATTGTCACTTCAGCATTAATCTATGTATGAACATAATGTTTATGTCTGGTTAAAAATTGCATTAGATATATGTACTATGTATATTCGAGCATGATAATTTTCTGGAGTAGCATGGCCCGACCTGGGTGGCCGGGGGTGTCACACCAAGAAAACTTCTCAGTATTTATAGACTTCATTAAAATTTTGCAACATTATTCAAGTTGTCAACCTTCTTCAACCACACCTTGTCTTCAACTATGTCTATTATAAGGTGATATTACATATCAATACATCTTGTCTTAGCATGCTAAGTAGGATTCTTTGTCTAAAAGTTTTCATTTTGGTTGTTACAATACAACCTTACAACTTGTTGTACAAAACAAGTACATAAACAAAATGTCTACAACCATGTTAATTCCTTACTTGCATGGGTGGTTGCCAAATATTCATCTCCTACAGTTGAAAGTTCAACTATACCTTGCCTCTTTTTCATCCCACTGATTGCTCCTCCAAATCGGTTAAATATACCACTTGTAGACCTTTTGTGATCAAGATCTCCAACCCAATCCGCATCAACAAAGCCCTATACA
>JZKD02S2171414.1:0-16081 GCA_000966675.3 Picea glauca
ATACCTTGGAATGATCAGGTGTAGTGATATTATGAGTCTAAACACTAGTGATGAAGGGTATAACAATGGCAAAAAGTATGGGCAAAAAGGGTACAATATGTGGTCCTAACAGTTATCAGTGTAGAAGAAAATCTTTTGGCCAGAAGGGCCAGGTAGAAAACAGAAAGGCGAGTCACTATTAAAGAAGAGCCTTCTACTTCCTCATCAGACCCCAAACTAGATTCTCTAGCTAGAGCTATGGAGAAAATGATGGAGAGACTCACTGTAACTGACATAAATCCACCTATGGAGAATCAAGCTGCTCCTCAAATTCGAAACCCAAACTTCAGAAGAAATCCACCCCAGATCAGGCAGAGAGATCCTTGAGATCAAAGACAACAGAGGGGGCCTGATCAGCAGATCATACCCCCCCTCTAGGAGAATTATGCCAATGATGGGAGGAGGTAATCGAGGATTTTGATGACACTCATATAAACCTAATGGGTGATCATGATCATGATCATGAATCCATTTTCCTCACCCAGGAAGAGAACGAGATGTTCCTCCTTTCACAAATGGAGGTAAATGAAGAAGCTGAGGAAACAGAACAACAAGCCTTTGAGAATGCTATAATGGAGGTTCACAGGCAGTATAACCTGAGGAGCAAGAAGACAAATGAAAACTCTCTGAAGAAGGTTGTTGAAACCAAGAAAACCTCAGAAAACCTTCCCAAGAAAGTCCCTGAGAGAAACAAGGCTGGACCTCACACACAAAAATCTCCAGAAATACTACAGAGAGAAAATCAGACTGAAGTTTCATCACTTAGTCAACCAAGTACACCCGACCACAAAATTTTGACAGATAAACTAGAAGTACAGATCTTAAGCAAACCTTCCACTGCATTCATCCTTGAAGGGGAACTAGCTAAATTAAAAATTCCCATTCCCCTCTCCGAGCTAATGAATAAGAACGCTTACAGGTCATAGGTGATTAAAGCTTTGAGAATCAAACTTGAGATAGGTACTAAGGCTTTGAATGTTGGATCTGCAAATCACTCAGACATAGTAAATCTTGTTGATGACCGACCAGAGCTCCTGTTCAATCCTGAAGTTGATGGTCAAACTGATAATGGTGTTGTGGCCCCTTTTTACATCATCCTAAACATCCATGATATGATATTACACAACACTATGTTGGATTTGGGTGCCTCTAACAACCTGATGCCCAAAGTCGTGATGGAAAATTTTGGGCTCAAGGTCACCAGAGCCTACAAATATTTTCATTCTTTCGATTCGATCAAGGTTAAATGCATAGGCCTGATCAAAGACTTATGCATTAGATTATCCCAAATCCCAACAAAGAGTATGGTAATGGATATATTAGTTGCAGATATTCCCCCAAAATACGGTATGTTACTATCAAGATCATGGGGAGCTAAGATGAAATGAACCTTGCAGCTAGATATGTCCTATGCCACCATCCCCGTATTCAGACAGTAGAGAAGACTGTATCGAGAGACCTTGATGAAGTATATGGTCATTTGTTAGGAAAAGCCACATAACTATCCATTATACTCTGCACACTCTGATCTAGACTTTTTCATTCTATACAACAATGGTGATGTGGAAGAACAAATTGCTCAACTGGTAGATGATGCACATGATTTGAAAGAAAGTAAAACAATCATGGAGCCAAAAAGGGTGGAAATGGTAGAAAGGGAAGAATTGCAGCAGATTTTTGGAGCATGGATTTCGATGGTGTGGTGAGTAAAGAAGGATTTGGAGCTGGAGTTTGGTTTCATAATCATAGATCAAGGTATTCTGAGAGTCACCCGTACAAACTAAATTTTCAATGCACCAATAATGTAGCTGAGTATGAGGCTCTGATGCTTGGCCTGAAACTACTAAAGAAAGTTGGTTCCAAACAGATCATGATAAGGGATGATTTTGAGTTGATTATCAAGCAAATAAGGTGAGTATGCACAACTACAAACCCCATACTTAGGGCTTATAGGAATGTTGTTTTGGATGCTCTTCAATGCTTTACTAAAATTGACTTGCAGGTAATGCCTAGAGGACAAAACATACTGGCAGACGGGCTGGCCACATCAGCAACTACCTATAAAATTCCTTTTCGTCCCACTCACAAGTACACAGTGGATGTGAAGTGTAGACCAACCATACCTGACAACATCAGATACTGGTAGGTATTTGGAAATGATGATCAAATTGAAGATTTCCTACAGTGTAATAACGATTTCGAATGTACAAACATAGATTTAGAAAGTGATGATGAGATTGTAAAATAAATCTGTTTTTGAAAGTGTTAGTGTAAATAACGTAGATTCCAAAAATCTCAATGAAAGTAAATTAGATGCAGATGAATTGAATGAAAATGAGATAGATTCTGGTATTCTACAGTTTAAAAGTAATGTGTTGCCTAGAGGTCTAGTTCCGCTAGAAGACTTATTTGATTTTAACGACGTAGCCAAAAAATCAAAAATTGAAGCTAGTGGTAAAGAGGTCGAAGAATGCAACATAAGAACAGAAGAAAAACCCAAGATGATAAAACTTTCTAAATCTCTACCTCCTGAGAAAAAACGCAAATACATTGAACATTTTAAGGAATACGTAGATGTTTTTTCCTGGGGTTACGAGGACTTAAAATCCTACGACACAAATAACATACAACATCAGATTCTTATAAAAGAAGAACACAAACCCTTCAGACAGAAACTTCAGAGAATAAATCCCAAGTTACTTCCCCTGATAGAGAAAGAAATAAAAAAGATGTATGATGCTAAAATCATAGTTCCCTCAAGGTTTTCCAAATGGGTTTCCAACTTAGTTCCTACCAGGAAGAAAACTGTCGAGATCATACTTTGCATAGATTTCAGAAATATGAACAAAGTCTCCCTCAAAGACAATTACCCTTTGCCCAAAATGAGCCATATTTTACAAAAGGTGGTTGGGTCTAGTAGGATCTCCTTACTAGATGGTTTCTCGAGTTACAACCAAGTTATTTTCCATCCAGAAGATCAAGACAAGACAACTCTTACCACACCTTGGGTAACCTTCATGTATGTGAAGATGCCTTTTGGTTTGATGAATGTTGGGGCTACGTTTCAAAGGGAAATGGGCATTGCTTTTGTGGACGATATTGGAATATTTCTAGTAATTTATCTGGACGACGTGACTGTCTACTCCAAATCTAATGAGGAACACGTGGTCCACCTCATATGTGTGTTCGAGAAGTGTAGGAAATTTGGGATTTCATTGAATCCTAAGAAAATCCTTTTCGTGTTAGAGGAAGGTAATCTATTGGGACACATAATCTCGAAAGATGGAATTAAAATAGATCCCAGCAGGATAGAAGCCATCTAGAAGGTGGAATGCCCTAGAAATATCAAAGAACTACAATCTTTCATTGGAAAAATAAATTTCCTTAGAAGGTTCATACCAAACTTGGTCGAACTTCTCAGGAACATCACTAATATGTTTAGAAAAGACACAAAAATCAAATGGAATGTCGAGTCCAAACAGTCATTTGAGTAGGTGAAACATGTGCTCACCCAAGCCCCAATTCTGATCAACCCAAATTATACCAAATACTTTTACCTTTTCTCCTTTGCATCTGAACACACCATAGCATTAGTGTTGTTACAGAAAAACAATGAAGGGTACGAACAACCAATAGCATTTTTTAGCAAATCTTTGAGAGATGTTGCTTTGAACTATAACATAATGGAGAAACAGGCTTTCATTCTGATGAAAGCCATAAAGGAATTTAGAGTCTATATTCTCCATTCTCACATGATTGCATACGTTCCAAACACAGTGGTTAAGGATATCCTGACCCAAGATAATCTAGATGGTAGAAGAGGAAAATGGATTGCGGTTATTTTGGAATACAACATTGAAATAAAACCTACTACACTGATCAAAGGATGGGGTTTGGCCAAACTAATGGCTGAGTCTAATTTTCATGCTCTAGATATTAATTTCTTGGTTGCAGTTGATGCATCGGAAGAGCAGGTGACTCCAAACATAAAAGAGGTATTCTTAAACTCCCCTTGGTACACGGACCTCATTTTTGTACTCCAAAATTTACAAGCTCCTCCTGGTTTGACTAAAACCAAATCCATATTTATTAAATTGAAAGCATTGAAATTTTGTATTCTAGAAAGAAATCTTTATTGGAAATATCCCAGTGGTGTCGTGCTTAATTGCTTGTTAAAAGACGAAGCTGACAAAGTTCTTCAAGATTTTCATGCAAGAGACTGTGGTTGGCACCTAAGATGGAATACCAAAGCTAACAAGATTCCGAGAGTTGGTTTCTACTGGCCTACTCTGTTCGCATACATCCACCAGAAGGCTACTTCTTACCATGAGTGCCATATTTTTTAAGGTAAAAGGAAGCTTCTGCCACTCCCTATGAAACCCATCTCAGTTGAATCTCCTTTCCAACAATGGGGTCTAGACTTCATTGGTGAAATACATTCGTCCTCCTTGGGCCAACACAGGTGGATCCTCACGACCACCGACTACTTCACCAAGTGGATCGAGGTTGTGCCATGCAGGCAAGCTACTAACTATGTTATCATCAAGTTTTTAGAAACTAACATTTTGTCTCATTTTTTATGCCCCCAAAAAATTATAGTTGACAATGCAACAACTTTCAGATCCAAAAGGCTCATAGATTTTTGTAGTCAATATTGNAGACGGCACAGGGAAACCCACCATTGTTCTCTGCTATCATTGACCCCCTTAACATTCAAATTCAACACTATCTCATGTTACGATGGGTCTTACTTTGTGACTATTGTAGTTGTTTTATCTTAGCCGAAGGCCTCAGAAATTTGATAGACTATCAATGCTTTCACATTTATCGACACTTCCCACAGGTGTCCTTAATTATTTTTTTAGAGCTTGTTCATCATAAAAATTGTCCTCTGTTATTATCAAACTTCCCTGGAGAGCACTGCAGTGATCTACATCCACAACAACTTTAGTCACAGTATTTTGAGTTACATGACATGAGCTTGGGGCATGCCCGCCTTGTTTGTACATAGTTTTATTTTTTCCACACCCTGGGAAAAGCTTGGGTCCTGTAGGTCCCCCTCTCCTTCCAATGGATCACTCTTGATAATCCTCACAATACTCTTTATTACACAAGTATTATCAGTAGAAGAAACATTGATGTATTTCGGCTATATGTATTCTCCTAACCTCACACATCAGGGGGTATATGTTATCACTGAAATTTCATCCGCAAATGGTTACAGGAATCCAACATCTTCAAATAACTATTAGTTCACCCATGGACCAAAAATGCATTTGCAAAAGTCCCAAAACTATACAATCAACAATAAAATCAGCATGCGCTAAGACTACGTAGGGAGCGCATGCACATGCGTGATTCAGAAACGCAGGAAAAATCACACATGCACACGATGCGTAACTGTGGATGCAAAAAACCGTGCATCCCTCAAAATGATGCATTTATGATATTGGTTGGCCTCCCACCCACTTCTGGTTCAGCTTCCAAGTCGATTTAACATCCAAATCTTGGCTGAATCTGGTTGGGTGGCTAGTCAAGGACCTAAGGGTGCCCTAAATGGCCCCTTGTTCACACTAAAAGTTGGTTGAATAATGCCTCAAAGTTATTCTATAAAAGGAAGCCATGGGTGCACTAAATTTTCAAGGAATTCATTTGTATTTTTATGCTACTGATATTCTTTTGGAGGATCCTCTTTCCTCATCAAGAGTATGTTAGCACCATTTCACTTAGCCATTCATATCACCTCTCGAATGAATGTGCTTTGGATTCTCTTCAACATTTCATTCTAGTTCCTCATTTGTAAGAAGAGTTCAATATTTGGGGGTCCAAGAGCCCTCCCCTGGAGGAAGAGGGGACCCAAAGTCTCCCTTTATCTTCGGTGTTTTCTTTCCACTAATAAAATCCTTTCCATTAGTGGTATGAGTCTTGTTTGTTCCTTGTTCTTATGTTCTTATGCACTATAATTTAATTTTTTTTATCATTCTTAGTTTAATTCTTTGCTTATCTTTTATGCTTTATCTTTCTAACCCTTTCCTTTACTACCGTCTTGCCTAGCTGACCCAAATGGGCTTGTAAGCACCATTATTTTTCTCATTTAGGTGACAAAAGAGGTGCAACAAGTGCAAATCATGTTCAAGCAACATGAACTAGTGATAAGAAGCAGGTAGGTTATTGACAAAATAAAAGGAGAGTTAGGAGAAATGCCCATTGAAGCCAATGAAATAATTAGATTCCCGAACTCGAAGACCAGAGAAGAACTAGAAGAATTGAAAATCGAAGGCAGGACATAAATGATCCTCAAAGTAAAGAGGGTTCTGACCAAAAGAGGATTGATGTTGCAGTTGGAGGAAAAAGTCCAGAACATGGACATTGGAGTTCAAAGGTTTTTCAACAAGATCGAGGCTCTGCAAAAAAAAGGTCTTCCTGGTTTGATGGTTCTGAATGACAAGCTGATGACCCTTCCAGACTACAAGCAGAAGATGGCTACAATGGCCAAGGATAGTTCCAAGTTCTCGGGAATACAAGGCAGTATAATGGGCAAAGCGTTCTTGGAGACTTTGTAGCCATACCTCAGCATACAACACGAGATCAAGTATATTTCATCATCAAACTGACTTTTTCCAAGTACACAAAAGTGGATGAAATATACCGTAGACTACTCAAAGTCACCATCCCCAGTCATCTAAGATGGGAAGAGCTGTGCAACTTGATCGAGTAGGAGATGAGGTGTGTAAGATGAGTCAGAAAATGGATCAGTCAAAGTCATGTGGGCGACTCACCAACGGACTTCCCCAGATTCAACGTGGAGAATTAGACACATCATCAACAATTCCTAGATTTTTTATCTACTTAGTTAGTTAGTTAGATTCAGGGGCTGCCACGTCCTGATCATTTATGACAGGTTCATTTGTAAATTCTGATTATAAATACTTCTAACTTAGAAGTATTGAGGGTTGAGTTTTATGCCCTAGCAAGCTGTAAGCACTATAATCTTTATCAAGAAGATATTTTTAGTAATATAAAGAGATGTTTCACGAGATTCCTGTGTGTTATCTATTGGTGAAGTTTTCTATTCCCAGTTAAATGTGTATCTTTTCTAGTTATCATCTTGTTTTTCTAGTCTGATCATTTAAAATGAGTCAAAGTTACAGAATTTACGTTTGCGTACTCTGTTGCTAGCTTTTAAATATCTAAGTGTTTTATTCTTATATTGTAGTTAATAATTTCTTAAATGCTTCTTGGTTATAATTAATCGTCTCGCTTTCCTCCGCTAACCATCATTTTATTGCTAAATAATCCAGTAGTTGCATTATCCCACCCTGTAAAAACAATATTTATATCTGTTCTTCGATCTCCACCTTTATAAAATAGACCCCATATCCCAATGGATGCGTAAAACCTTTCAGCCATCTTATAAAAACAAATGACATTCGGTCCTGCACTATTTAACTAGCCTAATATCTGAAGTTTAAAACAAAGTTAAAACTTACAAAGAGATCCCTCTCTGAAACTGGTAGGGATAGCTCCCAGTTTCGAAGTGGTTGGATAAGGTTACCTCTAGTAAATTTCTTCTACCTGACAACAACCTCTGGGAATTTACAGAGTGATAAAATAAATGGGGACCATACTAGGGAAGAACTGAACAAACTTTCATCCCTTGATTTCTTTCCCCTAGACAAAGAAAACCTTGTTTCTGAACAAGTCATAAAATCCAAATGTATAAAGAGATAATGTTCAAAGGTTGTTAAAGTTTGTATATAATTAGTTCAAGATTCTCTTATAAAGAAAAAGAAAAAGAAAAATAGAATTTTCGCTCCCAAAAGAGGTTTTACCATATCTCATCTAGACCCAGAGCCTGTAGTAGTAATAGACAATCCTGAAAAATTATTCAGGAAGAAAAACACTGCAGAGGCTTTCGAGAGTCACAGTCCACTTCTAAGGTCTCCTTCTCTCCCAGAGAAGTTAGTTGCTTTGCAAGATCTCTAGTTTGATATATCTTTTCAACAAATCCTTTTCAGAACAAAATCTGATAGTTTGATCAGTGAAACGGTTTTAGATCAAACTGTCTTTCAGCCTAGGACCCCTAAAATACTCTCTCCCAGAGCTAAAGTTGATCAACATTTTCTCCCCAAATCTGATAATCTTGAAGACCTAGTTGTGAATCTTGGTCAAGCCTTAGACAAAATCCACCTTTAGTCATCACTCAAACTCCCTACTTTGACGTTTGCTGCAATTTTTGTTAAATCTAAACCAGGTCACTCATTTTCCCCCAGACCTTCATGTTCTACAGCTTTAGTCACTACCTCCCCTGTCGCATAGGTTGTTTTTCAGCCTCCTCAACCAATCATGGAAGTGAGATATGCCCCATTGGTGTTGGTTTCCCCTTTACATGACATGTCTCAAGATTATCAAACTAGACTCCCTCAGTTTGATAGTACTGGTCCCCTTAATGCACAACAACATGTTGACAAAATGAATGATTATTTTGATTTACAGGAAGTGGATGAAGCTGATGTGCAGATGAGACTATTTGCAAAGAGTCTGACTGAAGAGGTAAAAAAGTGGTTCAAGGACTTACCTGATGCTACCATAACTAACATTGTTTTTTTTCATCGAGCTTTCCTTGACAGGTGGGAGGTGAAGAAAAATCCTCTCCAGATCCTGTCAGAATTTGAGAACATCAGACTGAACCAAGGAGAAACAGTGCAAGATTATTGCACTCGTTTCAACAATCTGTACAATGAAATTCCAACTAATATCAAACCACCACAAGGTTTGGCATTAATAAAGTTCCCCGATGGATTTGACACAGATATATCTTATCAACTAAGAGAGAGAAATGCCACAACTCTGGAAGACATGCATAAAAGTGTTATCAGTGTAGAAGAAAATCTTTTGGCCAGAAGGGCCAGGTAGAAAACAGAAAGGCGGGTCACTATTAAAGAAGAGCCTTCTACTTCCTCATCAGACCCCAAACTAGATTCTCTAGCTAGAGCTATGGAGAAAATGATGGAGAGACTCACTGTAACTGACATAAATACACCTATGGAGAATCAAGCTGCTCCTCAAATTCGAAACCCAAACTTCAGAAGAAATCCACCCCAGATCAGGCAGAGAGATCCTAGAGATCAAAGACAACAGAGGGGGCCTGATCAGCAGATCAGACCCCCCCTCTAGGAGAATTATGCCAATGATGGGAGGAGGTAATCGAGGAGTTTGATGACACTCATATAAACCTAATGGGTGATCATGATCATGATCATGAATCCATTTTCCTCACCCAGGAAGAGAACGAGATGTTCCTCCTTTCACAAATGGAGGTAAATGAAGAAGCTGAGGAAACAGAACAACAAGCCTTTGAGAATGCTATAATGGAGGTTCACAGGCAGTATAACCTGAGGAGCAAGAAGACAAATGAAAACTCTCTGAAGAAGGTTGTTGAAACCAAGAAAACCTCAGAAAACCTTCCCAAGAAAGTCCCTGAGAGAAACAAGGCTGGACCTCACACACAAAAATCTCCAGAAATACTACAGAGAGAAAATCAGACTGAAGTTTCATCACTTAGTCAACCAAGTACACCCGACCACAAAATTTTGACAGATAAACTAGAAGTACAGATCTTAAGCAAACCTTCCACTGCATTCATCCTTGAAGGGGAACTAGCTAAATTAAAAATTCCCATTCCCCTCTCCGAGCTAATGAATAAGAACGCTTACAGGTCATAGGTGATTAAAGCTTTGAGAATCAAACTTGAGATAGGTACTAAGGCTTTGAATGTTGGATCTGCAAATCACTCAGACATAGTAAATCTTGTTGATGACCGACCAGAGCTCCTGTTCAATCCTGAAGTTGATGGTCAAACTGATAATGGTGTTGTGGCCCCTTTTTACATCATCCTAAACATCCATGATATGATATTACACAACACTATGTTGGATTTGGGTGCCTCTAACAACCTGATGCCCAAAGTCGTGATGGAAAATTTTGGGCTCAAGGTCACCAGAGCCTACAAATATTTTCATTCTTTCGATTCGATCAAGGTTAAATGCATAGGCCTGATCAAAGACTTATGCATTAGATTATCCCAAATCCCAACAAAGAGTATGGTAATGGATATATTAGTTGCAGATATTCCCCCAAAATACGGTATGTTACTATCAAGATCATGGGGAGCTAAGATGAAATGAACCTTGCAGCTAGATATGTCCTATGCCACCATCCCCGTATTCAGACAGTAGAGAAGACTGTATCGAGAGACCTTGATGAAGTATATGGTCATTTGTTAGGAAAAGCCACATAACTATCCATTATACTCTGCACACTCTGATCTAGACTTTTTCATTCTATACAACAATGGTGATGTGGAAGAACAAATTGCTCAACTGGTAGATGATGCACATGATTTGAAAGAAAGTAAAACAATCATGGAGCCAAAAAGGGTGGAAATGGTAGAAAGGGAAGAATTGCAGCAGATTTTTGGAGCATGGATTTCGATGGTGTGGTGAGTAAAGAAGGATTTGGAGCTGGAGTTTGGTTTCATAATCATAGATCAAGGTATTCTGAGAGTCACCCGTACAAACTAAATTTTCAATGCACCAATAATGTAGCTGAGTATGAGGCTCTGATGCTTGGCCTGAAACTACTAAAGAAAGTTGGTTCCAAACAGATCATGATAAGGGATGATTTTGAGTTGATTATCAAGCAAATAAGGTGAGTATGCACAACTACAAACCCCATACTTAGGGCTTATAGGAATGTTGTTTTGGATGCTCTTCAATGCTTTACTAAAATTGACTTGCAGGTAATGCCTAGAGGACAAAACATACTGGCAGACGGGCTGGCCACATCAGCAACTACCTATAAAATTCCTTTTCGTCCCACTCACAAGTACACAGTGGATGTGAAGTGTAGACCAACCATACCTGACAACATCAGATACTGGTAGGTATTTGGAAATGATGATCAAATTGAAGATTTCCTACAGTGTAATAACGATTTCGAATGTACAAACATAGATTTAGAAAGTGATGATGAGATTGTAAAATAAATCTGTTTTTGAAAGTGTTAGTGTAAATAACGTAGATTCCAAAAATCTCAATGAAAGTAAATTAGATGCAGATGAATTGAATGAAAATGAGATAGATTCTGGTATTCTACAGTTTAAAAGTAATGTGTTGCCTAGAGGTCTAGTTCCGCTAGAAGACTTATTTGATTTTAACGACGTAGCCAAAAAATCAAAAATTGAAGCTAGTGGTAAAGAGGTCGAAGAATGCAACATAAGAACAGAAGAAAAACCCAAGATGATAAAACTTTCTAAATCTCTACCTCCTGAGAAAAAACGCAAATACATTGAACATTTTAAGGAATACGTAGATGTTTTTTCCTGGGGTTACGAGGACTTAAAATCCTACGACACAAATAACATACAACATCAGATTCTTATAAAAGAAGAACACAAACCCTTCAGACAGAAACTTCAGAGAATAAATCCCAAGTTACTTCCCCTGATAGAGAAAGAAATAAAAAAGATGTATGATGCTAAAATCATAGTTCCCTCAAGGTTTTCCAAATGGGTTTCCAACTTAGTTCCTACCAGGAAGAAAACTGTCGAGATCATACTTTGCATAGATTTCAGAAATATGAACAAAGTCTCCCTCAAAGACAATTACCCTTTGCCCAAAATGAGCCATATTTTACAAAAGGTGGTTGGGTCTAGTAGGATCTCCTTACTAGATGGTTTCTCGAGTTACAACCAAGTTATTTTCCATCCAGAAGATCAAGACAAGACAACTCTTACCACACCTTGGGTAACCTTCATGTATGTGAAGATGCCTTTTGGTTTGATGAATGTTGGGGCTACGTTTCAAAGGGAAATGGGCATTGCTTTTGTGGACGATATTGGAATATTTCTAGTAATTTATCTGGACGACGTGACTGTCTACTCCAAATCTAATGAGGAACACGTGGTCCACCTCATATGTGTGTTCGAGAAGTGTAGGAAATTTGGGATTTCATTGAATCCTAAGAAAATCCTTTTCGTGTTAGAGGAAGGTAATCTATTGGGACACATAATCTCGAAAGATGGAATTAAAATAGATCCCAGCAGGATAGAAGCCATCTAGAAGGTGGAATGCCCTAGAAATATCAAAGAACTACAATCTTTCATTGGAAAAATAAATTTCCTTAGAAGGTTCATACCAAACTTGGTCGAACTTCTCAGGAACATCACTAATATGTTTAGAAAAGACACAAAAATCAAATGGAATGTCGAGTCCAAACAGTCATTTGAGTAGGTGAAACATGTGCTCACCCAAGCCCCAATTCTGATCAACCCAAATTATACCAAATACTTTTACCTTTTCTCCTTTGCATCTGAACACACCATAGCATTAGTGTTGTTACAGAAAAACAATGAAGGGTACGAACAACCAATAGCATTTTTTAGCAAATCTTTGAGAGATGTTGCTTTGAACTATAACATAATGGAGAAACAGGCTTTCATTCTGATGAAAGCCATAAAGGAATTTAGAGTCTATATTCTCCATTCTCACATGATTGCATACGTTCCAAACACAGTGGTTAAGGATATCCTGACCCAAGATAATCTAGATGGTAGAAGAGGAAAATGGATTGCGGTTATTTTGGAATACAACATTGAAATAAAACCTACTACACTGATCAAAGGATGGGGTTTGGCCAAACTAATGGCTGAGTCTAATTTTCATGCTCTAGATATTAATTTCTTGGTTGCAGTTGATGCATCGGAAGAGCAGGTGACTCCAAACATAAAAGAGGTATTCTTAAACTCCCCTTGGTACACGGACCTCATTTTTGTACTCCAAAATTTACAAGCTCCTCCTGGTTTGACTAAAACCAAATCCATATTTATTAAATTGAAAGCATTGAAATTTTGTATTCTAGAAAGAAATCTTTATTGGAAATATCCCAGTGGTGTCGTGCTTAATTGCTTGTTAAAAGACGAAGCTGACAAAGTTCTTCAAGATTTTCATGCAAGAGACTGTGGTTGGCACCTAAGATGGAATACCAAAGCTAACAAGATTCCGAGAGTTGGTTTCTACTGGCCTACTCTGTTCGCATACATCCACCAGAAGGCTACTTCTTACCATGAGTGCCATATTTTTTAAGGTAAAAGGAAGCTTCTGCCACTCCCTATGAAACCCATCTCAGTTGAATCTCCTTTCCAACAATGGGGTCTAGACTTCATTGGTGAAATACATTCGTCCTCCTTGGGCCAACACAGGTGGATCCTCACGACCACCGACTACTTCACCAAGTGGATCGAGGTTGTGCCATGCAGGCAAGCTACTAACTATGTTATCATCAAGTTTTTAGAAACTAACATTTTGTCTCATTTTTTATGCCCCCAAAAAATTATAGTTGACAATGCAACAACTTTCAGATCCAAAAGGCTCATAGATTTTTGTAGTCAATATTGCATTATTATGGGACACTCAACGACTTATTATCGGCAAGAAAATGGCTAGCTGAGTCCTCTAACAAAATTCTGGTGAACATTCTCAGAAAGATACTGCAAGAAAATAAAAAATCATGGAATAATAAGTTGGTTTTTGCACTCTGGGCCGACAGAATAAGCACCAAAAGAGCAATTGGTATGTCTCCATACCAGTTGGTGTATGTCACAGAAGTCGTTTTTCCCCTTTCATTAGGAGTCCCGGTCATGAAACTATTGCAGGAAGTACAAGTAGAACCAAATGACAAAGCCCCATGCAATAACAATGATTTGATCCATATTGTTTAAACATGGTCAGGTCCTTTTAAATTGATGTTGATAGGATTAGTGAATAAGCTTGGTTAAACTGTTTAATCTTAGCCAAGTAGATAGGTTAGATAGTGAATAAATTTTATCAAACTGTCTAATCTTGGTCAAATAACCCTAGGGTAGAGTAATCTTTTAGTCCAATAGTTTAATCTGGGCTAAAGGTGTAGGTAGGTAGGATATGACATAGGCTAGCCAAATTTTCTTTCAATAAAGTTTGAATGGTGTTCGAAGAAAATGTATGATTTTGATGTTTTAGGTGCTTTCCTAACCCCATGGTGACAAAGAAAGGGAAGCAATGCACAAAACTCACAAAAAGAATAAGCCTAAGTTCTAATACATATATAAAATTGCGCCCGAAGATTAAATTTTGTGCAAAGATCTACAGTCGAGTTGTTGGCACACAGATCTATGGCTAAGATAAGATTTCAGACCCCCTAGACCNTGTACCAATTATCTATATTGAAAATCTTGTTGAAATCTTGTTGTGAGCACCTCAATGCTATATAATGAGGTCTCATGTATTGTATTGATGTAAGAGAGTGATGTATGATTATTGTGCATTAACACAATGTGATCTTTGATGAATATTTTTTGTTCTTATATGCAAATGTATGTGTGAACTTTTGTTTATTGCTACTCTTTAAACCAACATTTGGTATCAAAGCGAGCAAGCTTCAATCTGCATGTTGATCATTATGTTGATGTTGTTTTTATTGCCATATCAAAGGATCAACTGATATATATATATATATATATATTAATGGAGATACACAAAAATCGAAACCATCATCCAAGGATATTAGAGTCGTGTTGCCTCTTGGTCACCCTAAAGAAGAGTGAAGCTCCAACCGCCAAGTGATCGAAGATTAAAAGTTTCATGGAAATGTGTTGCTTAAGTTAAAAAAGAAAAGATATAAAAAGTTGAAAGGAGAATTCCATTTAATAGGAATTAGCTGAGAAATAATATAAAGTTACATTTTAATTTTTTATTATTTTAAGTCATAAAATTTAATAAGGGTGATTAGAATGGTATTGGGTATATTATAAAAATGTTAGTAAAAGACTTAATCACATTAATGTAATGTAATGGGTATCGATGATTTAAAGTAAAGGGTCCATGTTGAGATAACGTTAAGAGTGGATCAATAATGTATGAGTGGTTAGTAATAATTGATGAGCTTTTAGTAAATTAAGTCAAAGTTAAAGAATGCTATTGAAGTCTTCTAAAGGTTTTTATTTGAGAACAAAGTTTCAAGTATTTTTGTAGTGGAATACTTTGGGTGTAGGATCAATCTTACTCGACACCTTTATTATTGTAGTATTTGAAAGATGGGTGCATGATTGGTTGTTCCTGGCACCCTATGTTTATTTTCCTCTTTCTTTGGCAAGCGAGGGTGAATCATTAAGTTTTTAAAATGGGAAAGGAGGAAAAAAACTTCAAAATGTTAATTAGGAAATTGAACTACTACAATAAGATCTTGATGATGCTTTGCAAGAAATAGACATGCTACAGAAGGAAAATAATTTCATAATGTGAAAAGTCGCTGAATTCAGATCACGAGATACTAAAATTTATCATGAATTTGTTATTTTTTGCTACATAATGCATCAACACATTAGAAGGAAAGTCGAAATCACTATATCAATTTGTAGATGACATTTTCAAAATTCAAGATCAAAATGATAAATTGATAGACTCATTGCAAAGTTATTGGCAAATGAAAATGAGTTGTTAGCACTTTAAAGTGAAGTAAAACACCTAAAATAAGAGAAAGTAAAGTGTGATGCAAGCTGTGATACAAGTGATGTGATTAAGAATATTGTTAGTTCTTATGATACTTGTTTGGTTGATGATAATAATGTTGATGTACATAGATCTCTATTTTGTTTTGAGTCTCCAATTGATGATCCTGATGATATTTCTAAAGATGAATCTCTTAGTGAATATGTTGAAATAGGTTCTTTGAAAAATACACAAAAGGATTTGGTTCCAAAATTATGAATCAAATGGGTTTTTTATCTAAAAATGAAGAAGACTTGAAAAACTTGAAAAATTATTGCAAGTGAAATGTTATGTGTTTAAAGAAAAAGGATCAATTTGCTACACATAAATTAAAGGATTACTTATGAAAATTACACATAGACAATAGCATAATCATTGAACATAAACACATAAGCACAACAATTGATAAAGGAGTTCACCCCTCTTATGGGCTACATCTCCTGGTCCAGCTTCCAATG
>JZKD02S2171414.1:16091-29477 GCA_000966675.3 Picea glauca
TTAATCCTTTGATATGGCAATAAAAACAACATCAACATAATGATCAACATGCAGATTGAAGCTTGCTCGCTTTGATACCAAATGTTGGTTTAAAGAGTAGCAATAAACAAAAATTCACACATACATTTGCATATAAGAACAAAAAATATTCATCAAAGATCACATTGTGTTAATGTACAATAATCATACATCACTCTCTTACATCAATACAATACATGAGACCTCATTATATAGCATTGAGGTGCTCACAACAAGATTTCAACAAGATTTTCAATATAGATAATTGGTACAATCATCTCCATAACTATCTCCACAATATCTCCATGAATATCTTCATAAATCTCTTAGTTTATTCTATGTGATCTCCATCCCTAACTTCTCTCATTGTCCTCATCTTTGATCATATGTAGACTTCTAGAATAAGTCTAATTTCATTAATAATGATTTCACCATATCATACATATGAATTATTCCTTCACAACCAAAATAATGAATGTATAAGAGATCAATTATTGAATATGAAGAGATAATGAAGCAGTTTTAGTAATTGAGTGACAAAATCTTGTTTAACCTAATGCTAAACCATGTGGGTCCATAATGATAGAGGTACCCAAGAAAGGTGGTAATGGATGAATATGCGAAGACTATTTTATATTGAATGATGCATCAATGACCAAGGATCAAAGACAAAGTGAAAAATCCCTATCAAATCCCAAAATAAATTCCAACTCCCTTGGAATATAGGAAGTGGCATAGTTTTGTTCCTGAATTTTTTTAGTGGCATGAATATATGGAGAATGTGTAGGGAGATTATTTTTTTCGAATGGGGGGATCAACTGGTTCGATGTAGAAGGGATCACAAAGGAATTTTGATAACTAAAGGTAAAGTAATGCAACTATCAAAATTGACATTGTAAATGGCTTCAAAAAATTTAAAAATTCACAGGCTCAGAGATGTCAATTGAGTTAGGTCAAGACTATAATGTAGTATTAAGCGTTTGAGATGTAATGATGGAATTTTCCAATAGGGACTTCCTTAGCCCCTATTTTTTCATTGGTAGAAACAATTATGAAGGAGCCCAATTAAAGAAATGTTGGAACTATGGGTTTGTTACAATTAAAACAAATGAAAATGTCATTGTAATGGAAATTATTAAATGTAAAATATCATCTTACCATGTTGTAGGGAATGTAACATAAAATTTCAACTTAAATTTTTTTTGTTGGGGAGGCTCCTTGAATGGTTTTATTTTTGTATAGGGTGTGATGAGACAACATGAAAATTTTTCATTTAAAGTTGTGTACTAATCATATTTTTTACATAGCCATAGAACCTGTAGATTGTCTCTCTATGTCACTATTGGAATTTAATTTAGTGGTGTATTTAACAAAATTCATTCAAGTTGATTTGAATACTTGGGAAGTGTTATTGAACAAAATACTTATAGTTGAAAAATGTATATGGCGTCCAAGAGAAGAAAAGATCATCTTTGCATGCATTGAAGAAAATAAATGTAAGTTACACATGTGTTGGTTGGGCCTTTTTCACCTAGTCTACATCAGTGAAGTCAATGTATCCAAGTTGGCCACATTGCAGGGACAACCTCTCAAGGTACTTTTTAATGGAAGTAGGTTGAATATGTGCTATGGCCCACAAGGGTCACCTAGAATTTAGCAACATTTATTCAATATAGAGTTAGCGTAGAGTAGGCATAGAATAGAGTGTACAATAGGTAGGTGTTATAGTCCAAAATGCCACATCTATGCATCCAAGACACTGGCCATTCATTTGCATCCTTTGCCAAATCATACTGCTGAGATTTCCTTCAAAAATAAACTTTTTGGATAATGTATGCTCCCTACTGCACTACTATCTCGCGTACATACGCGTGATGCATGCTAATCCTCCTGTGTACATATGCATGCTACATGCTAGTTAGCCCACGTTTACTCCCAAAAAATGAAAAAAATATAAAATTCAGTGTATTTCAGCAGAGTTTACGGACTATGAATGGTTTCCTAACCATTTTACCCCATGTATCCCTTCCCCAAACTGAATAACTATCTTTTTCTCATACAAAAAGGGGTCTAAGGGGATCATTTGCATGTATGAACAAGGAGGTAAGAAAAATCTTCCAAAATCCATTCCCTCTCATATCCCAAGTTTTTCATCTTGCTTTGAGTTTTATCCTTAACTTTTCCTTCCACTCATTCTCCATATGCAACCCTTCCTTCTTCCCATGTTGGTATGTTGGTTGTGATAATTCTAGGTGGGATTGGTGCACTTGGAGTAACAATAGAGGAGCCGGGACTTGGTTTGTGGAGCAATGTCCTCAAGCAAATGTTGTAACCTTTCATCTTGTCAATGAATAAAAGAGATTATATTTGTCCCAAAACTTTATGTGTACATGGTGTTATCTAATTTGATAATTCACATCTATATTTAGGATTTTAAGTGATTACAAGAGATTGTATATGTTGTTGTGTTGTGTTCTTGGTTTTTTACATGTCATCTTTGGGCGGAGATCTGTCATCTAAGAGGAAACAACAAGTGGAAGAGGTCTGCATCAACCAAAAGGATTCAAGGTGCTCTTATTAACCTTCTCTTCCATCTCTCTTATCACTTAGCTTGAATTTGTTTGGGGTAGATTAGAGATAATTCACTCTTTTAAGGGAGTTGTCTCTCTACCTAAGCCTTAGACCCAGTTTCGGGGGATTTTCTCCATAGCATAATTGGCGAATCCACTCGGGACTCTCTCTAGGGTCTTAGTGGGATATCTTGTTTTGATTTTATTTTCAGTTTCTTTCTGATTTTTTTGAGTGTTTTGAGTCAGGTTGAGTCTCTAGTCACCTTCCAGGTGCCTACCAACTTCTCTTTCCCAATTTGTCTTTCCAAACGTTTTCTTTTTGAAAATTTGCAGAGGTGTACATTCCCTATTCTCTATACAACACATGTACATGCACATTCTACATTATACATAGCCCATGTACATCTGCAGGATGGATGTGTACAACACGTGTCTCTGTGTTCTAGAAGAGTTTTTCAAAAACAAATATTTCATGTTAGCAAGCTCTTGGCTTCTCAGGTCTTCTTCATTTCTCTAGGGTCTCTATTGACTGTGTTTGGCTAGGTTCAAGGGTCATATTATCTTGTAATTTTTAAAGAATCATTTTGTTTCTTTATCTCTTTTGTTTGTTTTCAAGTTTAAAGGTGAACTTGTGACCTTTAGGTCCTCCTGTGGTTTCCAGTGAATCCCTTCTTCTAAGAAGTGGATTAGGGTTTGTGTTAGTCTTTGGTTTTCTATATTTTTCCCTTGATTATGATTTGAAAAAAAGAAAAAATATCATTTTCTTGTTATTTTCATTTGTAAGCATATAAAAAAAAATTGTGTAGTTCATTAACTGCATATACATTTTATTATGCATGTTTGTTTGGTGTTTGTAGCTAAGGATATTTCTATAAACAAAAAGATCTATGTACCCAAAGTTCCTTTTACGCTTATTCCTTGAAATTTTTAGCAGTTTTCATTGCATTTTGAAACAAAAAAGCATTCTAGGAAAAATTGCATTTTAGGATCTTGGTCTTTATTTTGAAAATTTTGCACCTTCAAAGTTAAAAGACATTTTTTCAGTTGTAGAACGTAGTTTTATTTCTACACAATGTTCTAAAAATATTATTAACTCTTCTCTTTCATCTCTCAAGAACACCATGAGTTTCACTTCCATACCCTAGGACTATTCAAACCATTAAAATCAACAATTAATTCTAAAATCAACTAGACTTTTTGTTTAAAGGATTCATGATATGATCCTGGGGTGATATTGTTACCAATTCTTCTCTGGCCTTATGTCACTGCTTGAAGGGTCAGTTTGAAGATCGTTTTATTGAACTGATTTCATTTAAAGGTGAAATTGAAGTTTGATAGGATTGAATCCAAATTGAATTAAACTTGGATATTTTACTTATATCATCTCATGTGTCAATATTTAATGCATCCATAATGAATATTGTGGAATGAGGAAATAATCATAAACACATGAAATAAACAAGCACATAAAGAGAGGGAATATTCACATGTTGATAACAGAGTTCACCTAGTGTGGGTTACGTGTATGGCCTTTGCTCAAATTCTCAACCACTTCATTTCCTCTTTAAAAGATGCTTCTCTTTCTTACATGAAAAAGGGTTGGCGTCTCCATCTAACAACAACATCAAGAGGGTGTCCTTATTCTTTAAGAATAGGTTCTCATAAGTACATATGGAAAATTCTCTCATGAATATGAGGCACACTCCATGTATCATCCATGGGAAAACTTCTCACATAATTGTAGAAAATAAAAGAATAAAGAAAATAAGACTTCTATCAACATGAAGTCATAATGATATTTAGATCCGCTGCTCGGATCCAATCACAAACACAACCATCATGTTGGTCTAAAAAATATGAAACTTTTGATTGTAATAATTGCCACTTTCCATTTTAGGGCCAAAATGTCTCTCATGCACTAGATTGTCTTGGTCTATGTGAAAGGATGAATAGAAGAGGTTTTCTACATTAAAAAGAACTTTTTTTCCATGCTGAAACTCTCCATGTCGCTGCAAAAATATATCAAAACATCTACATGCTACAATATTTCAAAATACAAATGACATCATAAATTAAAGGATTACATTGGGCTCTTCCTAAACTGAGCTTGTTGATCGAAAACATTGATGCCAAAACAGAGGTTACCAATAGTTTAGTGGCATGAAATAGCGTAAATTTGGTTGTCAAATCATCTCCATTCGACATTGTTTCCTTCAGGCCCTCTTGGGCTCCTCTTCCTTGATCAACATTCCTTCATTATGCAATAATTAAAGTGTATACACCTCAAAATTCATGTCATTATATGTCATGGGAATGCCTCCCTCTAATCAAAAACATACTGGGTTTTAAATGTTAATTTTCTAGGCAGATTACCCAACAAGGACATTGGCCCAAGTGGTTGGCGAAGGCATAATTAAGGTGTATTAGGTGGGAGGTCCCGAGGTCAAGCCCACGAGCCTTCCCCTTTTGGAACCCGTTGCAACCATATTTAACAACTTATATAAATGTAATATGGTTTTTGAACATATTCAAACCACCACATTACATTAAAAATCTTGTGCCTATTTTGATGGTGACACCAACACAGAATGGCCTGCAATGAATGCACAGTGGGCCACTTGGGGAGGGTATGTTAGATATCCTGCCAGATTGCACAGGATTTACACGATGTTATCAGAGTTTGGTGGTAGCACCAGATATGGTGGGATTTTCCACCAAGTTTGGTGGAACCACTACCAAATTTAATTTGATTTCTCCATTGAACAACCTGACTTGGGCTTTTGGCGGGATTCCATGTGGCATCCCATGATTGGGCCATGTGGAAGCGATCCATTGGTCCAATTTTCTGTTGAAGCCATGTCATTGCTGAGTCATATGCTGACACAGACTGCCACATCATTGCAACTGGAATGTAAAACTTGTTGACATCATCTTCCACTATGCATTTCCACGTAGGCTTGCCACATCACATATAGATGACACATGGATGTACGACCTTCCATGTGGCACTTTTTCATTGGTCCACATGGAGGTCTAAAAATGCCAAATTTAAGTGACACGTGGTAGTCCCTGGTGCTTCCTTGTAAACACTATTTATTTTGGGTACTTCTGGGATGAACCATGTTCTAACTACATGATTACCAACAACCCTTCGACCATCGACCCTTTTGGATACCAGAAGGCAACACAGCGCACAAAGTGCACTACGTAGTCTCACCCGAGATGGATTCAATGGGTGGTCGCAAGACTTAGGTGTCTGAAACCATGGGATGGGATGTGTATCTCTCTTAGAGGAATTATATCTACTCAAATCCTAGCCCTCAAATTCCCATTTATTATACTAATCCTAACTCTTACCAATGACACAACATACAAACTATGACACAGATTCATTCAGTGTTGTGCAATATTATTTCATCTATTATTTTATCATATTTACCATATAGCTCATTAACTCAAATATAACAGTAAGAAATGAAAACATTCATACACATGACATAGATATACCATTGTTCACCCCCTCCTGAGCTACGTCCACAAAGATTTGTCACTTTGGCTCTTTATTCTTATTCATGCAAAATCTAGTGGTGCACACTATATAATTATTCTGCCATTACATTTGATCTCCATAGATCGTGACAGTCAAAACTTAGGACCTCCTCTCCAATAGTTCCATCTCCATTGCACACACTCTCTAACCGAAAACAACCAACAACGACAACCACTTCTACCACCCCCCTTCCTACAGTCCTAATACATTCTACTTATATACAAAATTGGGACAAGGCCCCTACAAAAACCCTAAGCCTAAGTGGGTTAGGTTTGTCCACTTTCCCCTTGAATTAATGTCGACTGGTCCATGATCTAACCATTCTCCAAGTTGGTGCTTGTCCACTTTCCAACTTCTCCGTAGCAATTTGTCCACTTTGAAACTACTTTTCTCGACATTGCTTTTCCTCTTTTTCTAGTGCTCTCCCTATTCTCCTCTCTTTTCTATGCGCTCCTTATTTTCCATCGCTTCTTTGATTATTTCCCAAAATTTTCTTGTGCTAACAGGCCCCCAAAAGTGATATCGTGACTTGTCTTGAGTCACTCACTAACTCTTGCATCTTTCACCAATTATGTCATCGCTTCATACATATCGGCTATTTGTTGGTACTGATCCTGAGCCTGACTGATCTTTTCGACCATGTCTTATACCATATGTGCGGTGACTGGGGTTTTTAATATTTTTCCAACCTCCAAGCCTATCTGTTCTATGTTCATTTTCGTTGCGTCGATCTCCACGACCAACTGATCCACCTTTTCCTGTAGGGGATCCAATTGATATTGTCTTTACATTTTCTACGCCTGCATTGCTCTCTCCTCTACCTGTAGGCTCTTCATCTCTGTCGATGTCTTGATTTTCTTAGGAAGTGGAATTTCCTTCTGTCACTGTTTTAAATATTCCATTATTGCATGCACTCTATCTTCCCTTCCTTGCAGCTCTTGCAAGCTCCCATATTCTAAGAGTTGTGTCCACAACTGCGCGATATTCTCTAACAACTTTGTTATTCTTTGTATCACTTGCACTATGTTTTCTACAGATGTTGTTGTCTCTTTATCTCACTGCACTCTGACTTCTAGAGGAGTAGTGGGTACTGCGTGCTCCTCCAGCTCCTTTATTTGTCTCTTGTACTACTCCAAGGCCTGTGCTATTTTCCTCATATTATCCTCAAAAGATACTTCCTCCGACCCTATTATGTCTGGGCTGGTTTGAAATACTTCACTTATGTGTTTCTCCATCTCCTCTACCTTTTTTTGCGCTATCTCATTTTCCATCCCTTCTTGGTTGATTGCTTCATTTATTGTTATGTTCTCTTCGTGTGATATATGTAAGCTCATCGCATTATGCCTTTCCCTAGACTGAACTTCATACACGACACTAATATGTAATGTATATAGTGCCTTTGTCATGATATTGGCCAATGCCAAGTCCGATGTCTCAATTTCCTTCAAGGACTTCTATGTTACCTGCTCATCGATGAACAACATATCAGGTGTTATGATAAAATTGGCACTCCCCTACGCTTTTATTTGCATTGTTTCTCCAGCAGGCATTCCTTCCCTATTTTAGCTAGTTTATCTTTTTGTGGTTGCTCTGCTATGATCCTGAACTCCTCCAACACCATTTTCACTTCTTGTAATTTATCCATAATCAAATCCATGTGCTTCTCAACATTCTCCAACACCTCTGATAGTCGATCTTTGACTGTTATGGCTATTAGTTCAACATCATTTGTTGTTAGTGATGTATGAGGTGGTGTTCTATGGGCCTTTGCCTCCTTCCTGGAGCCACTTTCTTTCTACCTTGTCCCCTTTCTTTGGTATATAATTTCTTAGATGTCTCTGGCATATGTGTATTTATTCCTATCTCCTGCCCAATTTCTTCCTCCATGGGTATATCCCATGTCTCTGTTTGTACTTCTTCTGCACACACCTCTTATGTTGTATCTCTTGATGCCTTCTATGTGTGCAGTAGATCCTGTGTGAAGGAACCCTGTGTTTTATATGATTCCTTTGCTTTTTTGTAGGGGGGTTTCTTCCCCCCACCTAGATCTATGGAAGCTTCTTCTTTTTACTTGTGCCATTCCTACCTATCTCCTGCACAGGGGTTGTTCTAGTCTGTTCCTGATTTTGTATTGTCGACCCTTTCTTTAGACTGATAGGCACTTTCCATGTGTCATGCCACTCCTAGACCTGCATCTGTATATCATGTTTTGTGACACAATAATTCATTGGTAACCAGTCCTTTGCCAAATCCATTTTTTCCTTCAACCACATATTGTGGCGTGTGGCCTCAAAATTTTCTATCTATCCAAACTTCTAGAAAGTCTCTGGTGAAATCCTCCAGGTGTTGATTACTATCTCTTGGATCTCTGATATGCACCGCGCAAAGGTATCATTGTTTTCCTTCTTCTTCCTTGTATCTATTGTACTCCTAAGACAAGTGTAGAGGGTTGCACCACACTTTCCTACTCTCTATATGTACTTGATGTACATTCATTTTTTCCACCCTATCAATGCAATGAGGATGAGTAACCACAAGTAGTGGAACTTGTTATCGCTTTGTAAATTCCCAGAGGTTGTTTTCAGGTAGAAGAAATTTACTAGAGGTAACCTTATCCAACCACTTTGAAACTGGGAGCTAGCCCTACTAGTTTCAGAGAGGGATCTCTCTATAAGTTTTAACTTTGTTTTAAACTTCAGATATTAAGCTAGTTAAATAGTGCAGGACCAAATGTTGTTTCTTTTTATAAGATGACTGAAAGGTTTTACACATCCATTGGGCTATGGGGTATGTTTTATAAAGGTGGATATCGAAGAACATATATACATACTCCTTTCACAGGGCAGGATAATGCAACTACTAGATTCTTTAGCAATAAAATGATGGTTAGAGGAGAAAAGCGAGATGATTAATTATAACCAAGAAGCATTTAAGAATTTATTGACTACAATATAAGAAGAAAACACTTATATATTTAAAAGCTAGCAACAAAGTACGCAAAAGTAAATTCTGTAACTTTAACTCCTTTTAAATGATCAGACTAGAAAAACAAGATGATAACTAGAAAACATACACATTCAACTGGGAATATAAAACTTCACTAATAGATAACACACAGGAATCCTGTGAAATGTCTCTTTACATTACTGAAAATATATTCTTGATAAAGATTACAGTGCTTACAGCTTGCTAGGGCGTAAAAATCAACCCTCAATACTTCTAAGTTAGAAGTATTTATAATCAGAATTTACAAACAACCCTGTCATAAATGATTAGGGTGTGGAAGCCCCTGAATCTAACTAACTAACTAACAAGATACAAAATATATGAATTGTTGATGATGTGTCAAATTCTTCACGTTGAATCTGGGGAAGGCTGTTGGTGAGTCACCCACATGACTTTGACTGATCTGTTTGCTGACTCATCTTGCACACCTCATCTCCTACTCGATCAAGTTTCACAACTCTTCCCATCTTAGCTGACTAGGGATAGTGACTTTGAGTAGTCTACAGTATATTTCATTCACTTCTATGTACTTGGCAAAAGTTGGTTTGATGATGAAAATATACTTGATCTTGTGTTGTATGCTGAGGTCTGGCTACAAAGTCTCCAAGTACACTTTGCTCGTTATACTGCCTTGTATTCCCAAGAACTTGGAACTATCCTTGGCCATTGTATCCATCTTCTACTTGTAGTCTGGAAGGGTCATCGGTTTGTCATTCAAAACCATCAAACCAGGAAGACATTTTTTCTGCAGAGCCTTGATCTTGCTGAAAAACATTTGAATTCCAATGTCCATGTTCTGGACTTTTTCCTAAAACTCCAACATCAATCCTCTTTTGGTCAGAACCCTCTTGACTTCAAGGATGGTTTATGTCCTATCTGCAATTTTCAATTCTTCTAGTTCTTCTCTGGTCTTCAAGTTCAGGAATCTAATTATTTCATTGGCTTCAATGGGAATTTATCCTAACTCTCCTTTTATTTTTTCAATAACCTTCATGCTTCTTATCACTAGTTCATGTTGCTTGAGCATGATTTGCACCATGGGCCAAATTTCATTTATGGAGCTGGAGATATCCATCCAAATATTCTCGTTGGCCTCTGTCAGTGTTTTACCCCCCACTGTTTGTTTCTGAAGCTACTGGATTTTCTTCTTGAGCTTCTCTGATGTTTGTCTCTTGATGTTGTAGCTTTTCTAGTAAGAAGACTTGAGCTCATGGATATTCTCTACTTCATTTTTCAGTCTGCTAATTTTTGTTCCTTGCAGGGTCATCTCTTCCATGGATTTTGCTAATTCCACAGTTTTTTCCAGTGTTGTCAACGGGGTTGCTCATGGAATTTCTATGGTTGTGGTTGTTGGTAAAGTTGTTTTGCTGACTCCTACAAGAGAGACTGCACTCAATGGGATGACTTCCATGGGCGTTGATTGTTCCTTCTCCTTCAACAACCTTTCCAACTCTGCCTCCATTTCCTTTAACTGTGCGTTCTACTGCATGATTGGCTTCAACAGTTCCTCTTTCTCATCTTTTGTCTCAGCTATTTCTTTAGCCTGTGAATCCTCTGTAGGTGGAAATTTCAGTTGCTTTCTCAGAGATACAATGTCTGCATTCTTTTTCTTTAAAATATCCTCTGTTGCTTTTACATTCGAGGGATCATACCTAATCTTGAGAACCAACTCCTCTAAGGATTTTATTATGTTATCCTTTGCAAAAGAGGATATTTTTTCCAGTTTCAACTGTGTCTGAACATTGTTTACAGATACCGGTAATTTTGTAGCTGTAGAGGAAGCATGGGCCAATGTGGAGAAAACCATTTCTCCAATCTATCTGTGCAGATCCATCTGGTCAGCTGGATGGACTTGTTTGGTGTGAAAAAAAATAGTTGACCTTTTGTAGTCAGTGATCTCTTTGGGTTGAGGCACCTATGATTGTAGAAATTAGAGATGCATTCTTCCTTTCTCTATATCAAAAGTTGATAACATCCTGTGTTTTGTTGTGGATGTTTTCTTCTAGAACTAAGCATAAGTGTTGTTGATCAGCATCTGGTTTTTCTTCTTCATCGAACCATATTTTTCGAAAATTCTCAGAGGTACAGATCCCGATGGAGTTTGGGTGGTCATAGCTATATCTGTATGCTTCTTTGAAGAAGAAGTGGACATCACCTGATGTTTTTCCTCAACCACTTTGGAAGAGTGGTGTTCTTCCTCACCAGACATGTGAGTAGTATAAGTGATTTTAGGTCTTTTACTGTATACTTGAAAATCCTCCGTTGATACTTCAGTGACTGAAGGAGAGGCATCCTTCCTTGGAATTTTTTCCTTTGGTACCTATGGAATGGCAGTCTATGAGATAGTGACTGAAGGAGATTCATGTTGTTCAACATCTACCAGGGTATTTGCCTCCCACTCTATCTGGTTCACATGCTTTTCAATTTCTGGTTTGAGGGGATGAGCATAAGGTGAACTTTTTTTTTTAGATCTCATCTCTACAATGATCCCACTTGGGTCATAATGCCAAATGAAACTGGTGCTAAATTTCATTTCGTTTAATATTTTATCTACCTCTTCTCCAATAGCTCAATTGTTGCAGATAAATGGTCTTATTTGCCCTTTAATCCTCATCTGTTGTTTTTTCTTCAGAGACACAAATTGAATGTCATATGAATTTATCATCTGACGAATATACTCCAGTGCAAATATCCGCACAAGAAAATACTTGGGAAATTTGTATGGAGCTAGTTCACACCCATACACTCTGATCTATGTGTGATTCTGATATAGGAACCAATCCCTGGTCTTTACAAGATCCAAAAGGTGCAAAACTCTTTTGATCTATGCATTTATCCTTGGCTCTAGTCTTCCACTGAGCATGCTTACCACTGGGTGATAAAACAACTCAATAAACTGTTTAAAACTGAACTCAATGGAGTTTCTTCTGAGCAACAAAGTCCATAAGGTTACTGCCTATGGTTTTCCATCCTGGTCCATTTTCTGCGTGAGAAAGGAGAATTTTTCAGTTTGATAAAACATAAACATGTAGGCCAGTATTGAAGAGTACCGGAACATGCCTTCTGTGGGGAAATTTGACAACTGCTCGTGCAGGTTTTCGACCAAGAAATCGTCGTAGTCGAATTGGATGGAAACCTTCTCTTCAGCAGAGAAAATGGACAGGAAACCTAGGATAGGTTCATCCACCCATTTGTCTGAGGAGTAACCGAGAAAACAACACAGTGATGAAATGATCTAGTTTCCCCTTTATGAAAATATGGAGGAATGGTAAGGGGGATTCTTCTTGGGAAATTGGGCGTCTTATGGGGGGAAAAGCTCAAATATTTGCACTCTTCGGGGAAAAGAATTTCAATGATGAGGGGAGAACAATGTTCGTCCCTGGGTACCTACATCATTTGATCGATGGTATTGGGTGTAATAGAGAAAAATGTTTCTCTAGAAGACAATATTATGGCTCTCTGATCCAGGAGGTAGTGCGCTTGTCATTTGAGGGAAAATTCTAGAAAATGGTGGACTTGGGGAAAAAGATATAGAGGGAGATTTGACTCCCAGAGCTCGATTTCATCGATCTAATTGATGGATGTGTCTTTAAACCATGACTGTAACTCAGCAACATCAAATTTGCACCTGGTTTCTGAGATTAAATAATCTTTGTCTACTAATGAAATCTGGTAGAGATTGACAGGAGGTGGGAGGAAAGGATTTTCCTCAACATTGTCTTTTTGATTTGGGCGCCATTGATTTCCATCGGTACCTACACACTGAACACACATTAGTAGGTAAAAAGGCTATGGCTGGGTGAATTGTTGGAGAGGTGAAGGAAAATGAGTCTCTGGTATGCAGTGAGTATGAGCACAATGCGAATGACGAAAATTGAGTTGGAATTTAGTGAACGAGTATCCGTTGGGCGAAACGGACAAGTAAGGAGAATAACGAGTATGTAGCCAATAATAAATTGATAACGCGTATTTTAGAGCATGAGGGGGCAGGCGAAGGATGTCTGATGTGTGTACTGAGATGATGTGGAGGGTGTTGATTGGGAGGTAAACGAGTGAGATATGACCCGTAATGGTTAGATGGAGGGGACATGCTGATGGGGTCACGAGATGGGACTTGCGAGGAGGGGTTTTGGGTGTCACATATCGAGGTGGTGGCAGTAAGATTGGAAGGATGGTAAGAGGTAACAAGTTTGGAGTGGAGGAGGTATGATGCAATGAGTTGATTCCACGTAGGGATGGCGA
>JZKD02S2171425.1:0-24947 GCA_000966675.3 Picea glauca
ATAAGGTCTCGTAAAGAAAGATTAGAAGAGTAATTAATCCCTATTTTTATTAATCCCCCCATGTTTAATTATTTAATGTCTTGTGTTCTTTCACCCATTAGGAATCAATTTCTTCCTTGCAATTTTTTTTCGTTAAGGTCACACTAAATTTGTTTTTTTTTTTTTTTTCCCTAGAAAAGTCTTAGGCTTAGGGCTTAGATTCTGAACTAGGCGACGGGTGGTTGGGGGAAATTCTTAAGGTTTCATTCAGGTTTCGATGAATTAGGGCTAATTAGGCTGACTCCTCCAACCACATTATTGCGACGTGCCCTTCAGGACGCACCACGTGCTCCAAGGGTGTCACTCGCCTCTTGGATTTCTTTGGGCGACATGCCCTTCAGGATGCACCATGTGCTCCAAGGGTGCCACTCGCAAACTGAGTTTCTTTTATGCGACGTTCCCTTCAGGATGCACCACGTGCTCCAAGGTTGCCACTCGCCGACTGGACTGATTGGTAGACCTCTATAACCCCTGGAGTCAACACTCTGCCAGGTGATCTTGTAGGAGACTAAGGGTTCTAAGGAATAAGGCCCCTGCCTTATTGCGCGCCCCTTAGAATCATCGTGACCGATTGTCGCAGTCTTCCCTCACGGCATCGTGGATCCTCTCGAACTAGGTAATCGTTAACCTACAGTTTGAGCCACGACGAGAGTGCTAGCAGGCAGTGGCAGGGATGTTGTCCACCCCTCTCCCTCAACCTCTCTGCAAATCGTGTGTGGCCCCTTTACTCCATATGTGAGTCTTCTCGGAAAGCTATCGTCAGCCTGCATCATCAACAATCATGTCATAAATGTCAACAACAAATCATCAAATTGAATGAAACATCATAGTAAACATATCACCCAAAAGTACACTCCCTGACTCAGTCCGAAGTCCAAGGGGGTTCTACCGATGCCTCTTCATCCTCAAGGTCAAAAACCCTTCACACTCAATAAAACTGAGTCAATAGCACCCTTCTACATCAAATAGTAACACATCATGTCATCTGTCAATCGCATCATAATCAAGTATAAATGGTCTAACATCATAAAAGTCCAGATCACTTGCGAGCAAGTGTCCTCAAATAATAAGGGTTCTCAGTGCGCTAGAGCACGATGCTACAAAGTCATCCTCTAACATAAATACTATCCCAATTGAAAAAATAAAGAAAAAGTTGTTTTTAGAGTTGTCCCCCCATTCTCTTGCAGAAAGAAATCTTATATTAAAATCTTAAAATATGGAGGGCTAGTCTCTGAGGGTGTAAGAGGCTAACCCACTGGGATACTGAACAGGTCTATTGGTAGCAGGTACCGGCCTATGGTATGACTAGGTAAACCTACCGAGGTACTGAATAGGCTTGCTAGCAGTGGGGCATTCTACCTAGTGAGGATGGTAATCTGACAAAAAATAAATAAAAAATTTAAACTTGTCTTGATGTACGACATTACTTGTAGAAAAAGATGACATGAAGTATGTATGGTTAATCTACGGTTAATGAACTCCATAAACTTGCCATTGGGAGCTAACTCTAAGATTATCTTGAAACTTTCTTACATACCTCTTCTTATCTATATATAGGATCTCTTATCCTATAGGTGAGGCCATCTTCTAACCGTCTCGTCAGACCAAAATGTGAAATTTATCTTTACACTTTACAAACTGTAAATATTCGTCTATCGGGAGAACTGACTAGTTTCCCATATTTTTTATTGTAAGGTGTCATAATACTTAGGTGTGGGGGAGGGGTTCGTGAGTTGACAAATGATAACATTGCCTAGAAGAAATAAATCTTTGTAAAAATTCATGTATTGTTTTCATGATACAGGTTATTACAACAACAGTCATTTTATTTTGAAGTACTAAACTCTTGTGTGCAATAAATTGTTGTATGTGTCCTTAACATAGCACTCTGTTGGTTTATTTTTATTATAGGTTGTTCATTGTAGGTTTGACATTACATATGCAAGTGGATTGAGTGAGCATGGTGGAAAAATCAACAACAATGAAACACTCTTAGCCTACCTCAACTCCTATTCACTATGTTTGTGGCCTCTGAGGAATCATTGCCTCAACCATAAATCTCCCAAGAGTTGGAGACCGTTGATTTAAACAAAACCAGTTTCCAAGAGCAAGCTATAACATGGTTTTCAAAACTGAATTTCAGAACATCTCTGGAGCTAAGGGATACTCCAAGGAGTGCATAAAAGAGGAGCTAATCAACCCTCTCATAGTCATCACCAGATTGATTACATGTGAAGGTAGATATTCTGTCTTTAAATCCTGTCAATTTCGATTATTAGCTCACTTTCAGTTCCATAATCCATTGTAACTTTCCCTTTTACTTCTTAAAGAGTCTTGAGAAGATGTCTTCCCAAGTGAGGAAGGACATAACCAATCCCCATAACAACCTATTTTACCACGACCTTATCAAACTACTTGTCTTAGCCAAGTTGGAAAAATAGGAGAAAGCATGGGATGAGTTCATTTACCAATTTTCAAACCCTCATATTACAATCAAGACTATCAAGAAGACTCTTGATCTAGGGACTGTTACTCCACCCAAACCCTCATGCTCAAGCTATTCCTTTACCGGACCAAAAGTCTAAGAAACTTGTTGATACCCCTATAGACTCATCGGGTAAGAATACCAAGAAGCCTATTGCTAATTCATGGCATGAGGACGTGCCATATCTTCAGCCTGGGGGGATTTTTCCTGAGCTAAAAATGCTAAGTATTGCCCACTTGTATAGAAAACCCATGAGAAGAGGAAGTAGGATTTCTGTCAAAATTCTATCATACTATCTTTTTACAATGTCTTGGGATATTATATCCACAGTTATTTGTATTGGAATGCTAAAATTATATATTGTTGGCATCATTATGTGTGTTATAATATTGATGTGCATTGTTTTATATTTAACTACTCTTTGTGACAAATACAGAGCAATAATAACTACTAAATACTTACTTCCATCTCTATTACAAGCTTATGAAAAGAGGAACAGTTGTTTGAATTGTTATAGATCAATGAAAGGAAATAACAATGCTCCTGATTCACCATGCCTACTAGTACAAACCAATCCTTTTGTTAGTATTTGTTAGTTTGTCAGTCACCCGTGATCAAGTTTTCTCTTTCATGTGATTGATAGGGCTATTAGGTCAAATTGTTATATTTTCAAAATAAAATTCTCAAATACAATTTGACATATCTTGGTTGTAAAATGGTCATTTCTGTACCTAGGTTTCCTTACTACTCCCCCCACTCATCTAAAGAATAAATTTTCATCATGGTCATGTCATCATTCCTTGTCATCAATTTTCAAATGATTGTCTTGGTCAAAGATTTACTTCAAAATTGGTTTTTGAATTAAGGAGGATGGATTTGACAAAAGTGAAAGAGGTTTTTGTCAATAATAGACCAAGAAACAAAACCCCCCCTCATTTTATGCACAGGTGTTATCATTTGAGATAAATTCCCCAAATACAGTCGCTAAGAGCACGTTGCGCTTCTACAAGTTTTGAGTAACCAACTTCAAGATGGGATTATGAACAAATGAGAAAGTAATTTTGAAACATGTAGGAGGTTTGTGTTCATAACATACCAAAAAACAATAACCTCTCTCAGTTTTTGAATATACTTTATGGGTTTGGATATATTCTATCATCTTAGAGGCCTATACTTTCAGAAAATAAACACTCTGTTTTCCTGTTTTAGACATGTTTTGTTTTCCTGTTTTCCTTACAACTGGAAGTGAATTTTTGAAAAACAAGAGATGTTTGTATCAATGACATATTATAAAACAATAACCTCTCTCAGTTTCCAAATATACGTTATGGTTTTAGATATATTCAAATCTCTTAGAGACCTAGTTTTTCAAAAAATAAAACACTATGTTTTTCCTGTTTTAGTCATGTTTTCTTGGTGTGTTTTCCTAACAACTGAAAGTGAATTTTTGAAACCCAAGAGAGGTTTTTGTCAAGAACATATTAGAAAACACAAAACTCTCTTAGTTTTTACACAGGTGTTACTACCTTGTAGTTATAGGTGTCACTTTGATACCTAGTTTTCACAAGTTCACCAGATCAAAATTGTTGCGTTTATGGGAAGTCACTTTTGGAACTAATTTTGCAGAGGTAAAATTGATGTTTTGCATGGTTTAAAGGATCAAGTGTATAATATACATCTCAAGGCTTCCTCAAATGTCATCATCAGCCTCCAAAAACTCCAAACGCTCCAGTTCAAACTTAGAGAGCATGAAAAACATTGAGTTGTCATTTATGCCATGATAACGTTGTCCTACAAGCCAAGATGAATTCTCTACAGCGTTAGGCTGATGATATTACTGCCACCAATAATAGTCTCTAGATGCAATTGAAACACCACAAAAATCCTAAGTCAAAATCCCCCGGGAAATAGGGAGAAGCCTCTAAAGCTAATCCACCACCTCCTTCGCAAGTTTAGTCATGAAGGGCAATTTCTTTTTGTTTGCAGTGGGACCTGCAAAATCTTAGGTGTGGGGGTAATGTTGGGCCTAATATATGATCATTTTCATGATGGTTATTATACACTTTTTCCATATGTATATATGTGTTTTTCATCTTTTGAATGATCTTTTTGAATAAATTGATGATAAAATGGTATGATCGGCATAAGGTATGTGTAATTCATGTTTAATGATTAAATCAAGTTTAATTCATCATGTTATATGATTTCCAAGAGTTAATTCATGTTTTTCTTCTATTACAGAGAAAAATGTACCATGTTTATAGTTCTGACACTTGATCCGGCACTCGTTCCAACACTCGTTTCGGTACCCGATCTGACACTCATTCCAGCACTCAGTATTGCACAAAAACGCAGGGTGAGTTGGCAGTTATGGCATTGTCGGCCAGTGATGGATAAAAATCGGGTGCATGGGTTTTCTTCATGATCGCCCCGTTGAACTACTAAGCTCCAAACAACTTATTTTTAGTTGTCCAAAGAAGGCAATTATTGGCTTCCTCCATTTTGTCAGTTAGGGCATCATTTATTGTATTTTACCAAAATTAGAAGTGGTTCGACCCTCCTGTGGTCGACCACTTGATTTGTAAGATTATAAATACTGATAGGATGGTCATCATATTTTTAACCAAGTATAAGAGCCATTAGATTAGAGAAAATTTGTTTTTCTTTTTTTTGGTATTTTACATTGCCAGAATTGTGCCAGAACTGCGTTTTCAAGATTTCATGGTGAATTCGACTTGTTAAGTTCCAGGTGTGCTTGTAGAAGGTAGCCACGACTTGCTGGGGGGCCCACCAATATTCTGGTGATTGTTATTATGTTTATTTATGCATTTCTTAATTCAAATTGCTCTTTCTTATTTCCTGTATATGCATGTTTTTATTTAATTAATTAGTTTGTTGTAGTTTACTGTTTTACTTCTCTTTTGCAACTTAGATGATGATATGTGTTAGTATGTGTTGATTTTATAGACTAGGAAAAGACTTGCAAGTCTCTCTCTATATATATTAACCCCACATGTATTTAGATGTTAAATTATGTTTTGATTTATGGTTTTATAATCAAGTTGAAAACAGAGTTTTTAGAATAAAATAGAGTTTTATTTGGGTTTCCTTTGATAGGGATTTTGATGGATGAATAGAATAAGTTCTAGTTTTAATCATAGCTTGATTAGCTTAAGTTTATATAGATATCATCTAAATTAGTTGTTGGTTAATGTAGATTTCTCATTTACTTTTTATATCATGTTTTAGTCTTTATTTTTGAAGCATTGTTTTAATTGTAATTTGAATTATTAGTCTAGACCTAGCATGGTTTCATTTATGTAATTTCTTTTTCTAGAATTGAATTGCAACTATATTTCTTAGTTAAATGATTGAGTTAGGTATGAATTTTGATTATGTAACCTAGAAGTAGAATGATGATCTCATTATGATGTTAATGTTTTATACATGAATATGCAGGGTATTTAACATTATCTTTGTCATGGCTAAATTCTCATTGGATTGTTTGATACATACCTTCCATTTTTCCATTGAGATTAATATTGAGTTTATACCACTCGAAGTGTCATTTGTTGTCAATTGTCATCGAGATATCATCCGTCGCCACCGAAGGCATTTACACAACCACCAACATTATATTTGAGCGTTTCATAGATTAAAGATAGTTTCTTGCTTTCATAGGTTAGAATATAGTTTTATCTTCATTGTAGGGTAGTTAGTCTTTTGCTTCAATATATTTAAGAGTAGCTTTGTTTGTCATAAATTAGGCATTTAGTTGGTAGTCCTTCTTGCTTTCAATAAAATGATTTTCATCTCATGCATTAGAAATAGTTTTGCATCAAGCATTTAGTTCACTTTCCTCTTAGGCTAGATAGTTGTTCAATGAGAAGTTTTACTTGTAGTAGTTAGTTGCTTTTGCTTACTTGTCTTTTGCTTTAGTAGGTTAGTTAGGTGCCTTTGCTTACTTGTATTTTTCTTTACTAGGTTAGTTAGGTGTATTTTATTACTTGTATATTTTATTTAATAGGTTAGATAGGTGCTTTTGCTTACTTGCTTATTTATTTTCTTTCATAGGGTAGTTGCTCAATAAATGTAGGTTGGCAAGTTGAAGAAGTTTTCTTTTGTCATTTGCTTATTATGCTTAGTAGTTTGCTTTTGCTTATTGTTGAATTAGTTTGATTTACATAGGATTTTACTTTCTTTCTTAGGAACTATCCATCGATCCTTGGCCCAAAAGTACTTAGGTTACCTAGCTTCAAGTTGCTTAGTCGAGTTTGCTAATTAGACAGGTTTGCTTGAGTAGATTATCCTTAGATAGTTGCTTTCATTAGTTAGACTATACTCCTACCAGCCCTTCTACCTTTGACATATATTTTGCTATAACTCTAGGTTTACTTACCCCGGGTTGACAATTTAATTGAGGGTTTTTAGTGTGTTTTTAGTGCATATAGAACACCCATCACCCAATCAACAGCACATGTCTATCTGAATACAACAAAATAACATATCATCAATCCATAATGTATCATAATCATAATTGAACGACCAATAGTATAATAATATGGATCACCTGCAAGCATGTTTCCTCAAGGAGAAGTTCACTCAGTGCACGCAAGAGCGGGATGCTACACAAAAATACAATAGTTTAATCATTCTACAAGGACTCGTTTTCACAAACACAATTATATTAGATGAAATTTATTGAAGTTAAGAATTCAAAGGGTTTTTAAATGTAATCAAATGTGATTATATAATAGATAATAACTCTACTAAGGTTGACTTTGGCTCAAATAGAATACCAAACAAATTTATCCATGTTGACATGAACTCGACTTGGTAATTCAATAATCAAACAAAGTGGTTAAATCCACTTTAACAAAGAGAATAAACAATAGAGCCACTTTAGTTAATGAATTCAATTTATTGATTGCTCATCCATTGGGGTTGCAAGATAGGAATCAAACCTACTAGAAATTGGCATTGGCATTAGGAATGAAATGATGATTATGTTCAAAATTATCCAGATTGTGTTGGAAGTGTTACCCCTCATTTTACATGAGACATACACTAGTATTTTTTCACTACTCTTGTGATTTTCATCACAAAGGTAGGTTTACAAGTTGATCTTTGGATGTCCTAGGGATTCTGATTGCATTTGATCAAACTATTAGTGATGTAGTCATGGATGTCTAGATGATGTTGATGCTTTAGTTGTCTTGGTGATTTTTTTCCTTTCATACTATTATACTTTGTTGTAGAGTCCCTATGATCATTGGATGGTTGATAATATGTCATGTTGATGTATGACTCCCTTGATGGAAAACACTAGCAATTTTTGGCTAAGATAATATTGTATTTGCATATTTGTTTGCTTGGAATTCTCCCCTTGATATCACTTGATTTCACATTCATTTAGGTTTATATGGTCTAGCATGGTGTGATGTTCATGAGGTGAATTCCCTTTATCATGTTGAGGATTCATACACATATTATGATTTTTTATGACATATATTACACCCTCATGTCGAGCGTTTCCCTCTTCTACATATTTTTATTCCCTATTACCTGGTGGAGGAGCCTACCATGGAGTTGTTCCCTAGCCTAATTGTGGGATAATTTCACACATGTTTAGGTTTTATTTGGATATTACTCATCATCCCATGTGAAACGCTCATCGTCCTTACATACATATTGTTAAGGGATGGTATTATTTACATGTTAAGGGATGGTCTTATTTATTGATTGATGAGGGGCCACCCATTTCTTTATGGATTTAGTTGATCATTGAAGGAATTTCACATGTGTTTTTCATATATTTGATGCCTTATTTCATTGGTCAATTTGTATTAAAATATATAATATAAAATATATAATATATAATAAAAAAAAAAAAAAAAAAAAATAAACAAAAAAATATATATATATATATATATATATATATATATATATATATATATATAATAAAACAATTAAACAAAATAACTAAAACAAAACAAAATAACACTAAAACGAAATCTCACTATTGCACTCACACATGCCCATATTTCATGAGATATAGCAGAGTGTTGATCAGAAGCCAGAGTAGCGAATATAGTCTACGAGTAGGGAATACAGTCGAATACATAATGGAGAAGGAAGATGGAGATAGAGAGTTAGGGCACGCAGGACACACTGCGAGAAGGAAGATGGAGACAGAGAGCTAGGGCACATGGGACCGACTGTGAGAGAGAGATCGAGGGCAGGGTTAGGAAGGAGGCCTAGCTCGTGGAGGGAATCGGGAGAGAGATATTGAGGCCAAAAATGGTGAGTTGTTGAATTTCCCAATACCTCCCTTCATTTCATGGTAATAATGCATGACTAAAAACTAAGTAGGAATTAACTCAAATCTAATGCCTGGAAGGTTTTCTAGCTCTAAGGTTTTCTAACTCAAAACTAAGTAGGAATTCCTTCAATGCTTTCAAGCATTTGAATATCTTCGATTAGTTTGAGTTGATGTCTCCAAACAAGCAGTACAGAAAGGATTTGGAATGGATACAAGAAAGTGAATGAGGGTAGATGGACATGAGGAACAAAAGAAAACCCTACTTATGATTCCAGAGTAGGTAGATGAACCCTAGTCAGTCCTTTCTTAGGTGAAGAGAAGAGAGGGAGAAGAGATTTTCTCGTACGTATTTGTAGAAGAGATTTAGTCTTTAAAGAATTGATCTCAGGTATTTGATCTTGAGATTAATGAATTAAATGGTGGATATTCACTCCTAATATATTTTGTAAAAATTGTGAAAAAACTTGAAATTTGTTATCAAAAACTACCAAAAACCTTGAGATTTGTTACCAAAAATTTGTAGCATGTAGTTCTAGGAGTCTTCCATGGGATTGAGCTTACAGTGGATGTTCAACAATTTATATTGGATCTTAAATTGGTGAAGAGATGTTTTGGATGAGAGTCATAATTTTCAGGGTGTGATATGGGATGGGTAATGGATAGTCTACGAGTAGGGAGCATAGATGGGTTGAATAGGGTAGATTTCATGGGTATTAAGGTCGTCATGTTTACACCTCCTATGTCTTGGAAAGGTTAAGAATTTCCAAAGAACATAAAAAATTGAAATCCTTATGTGAAATTTCTCTTATGAAACAAGTATTTGTATCATTTTTTTCTTTATTGCATTGTTCTTTTCATTGTTGTATTGGTGTACTAATTAGTGAACTGTGACATTTTCATGGTATTTTGTAAATTTGGGTCATTTTTCTTCCATTTATTTGGATAACTAGCTCATACTGTTTTTCATTAGCATTGCCCACATAGTAATCTATCAATAAATTATTTATTTTCTTAAAACCTCTTTCTCCTTCCCATAGCTAGTTTTCATCGAAGTTGAAATTCTTGCATTTGATTTTCTTCTTGCATGGTTTAAAGAGATGAGTCAAAACGCCATCAGTTTCATGACCACTCCTTTGAGAAGAAACAACCTTAAATCAAGTGCTAATTAAAAGTTATCTAGCAACTTTTCTATGGATCTTCAAACCCATCTTAGCTTAGGTGTAGAGATTTGGAATAGGATTGTGAGAATAACTTTCCAAAGTTGCTGAAAAAACATAAAGATTTGAGTCAGGGAATGAAATCCAGTTTCTATATCACTAACTTTGGTAAGACCTTCTAACACAAGGGTCAAGCATGAGGTCGCATTGGTCCCAAGAGAGTAATCAACCCTACTTTTTTGGTCTTGGTGTCGCATGTCGATTGTCCCCCCTCTACTTTGGTATAGTGTGATGACCTCCTCTTTACGACAACGACTCTTTAACAGGTGAAATTTTTTATTTTTATTTTTGTGAGAGGGTGTGTGCACGTGTAGAAGTAACAGACACACTTGACTCTAGGTCACCACCCGACAACCAACAAGACGCAACCACAAAGATTACTACAATAAAACAAGGGTGCACAACAAGTAGCTGCAAGCAATGAACGACCCAAGACATAAGGCGCACACAAGTAATGCAACAATAACGACCAAGGAAATAAGGTGCACTACGCAAACATTTAACGACATACAGAGTTTAACACAGTACGCACATAGAGGGAAGAGTCCATAGTAGTAGGTCTTACTATTTCTGCATAGGAAAGCAGGGTGTTTAATCTTAGTTCTCTGCTCTGGAGAGAGAGAAGGTCAGATAGGCTCCTGGCCGACTGCTCAGGCAGTAACTAGTAATCCCCTCAGGTGTGTCGCAAGAGTGGAAACCCTACCTTTAAAGGGCTTGAGACTCTTGATACGGCACTGGATTCTTTACACACAAAAAAATCACACAAAGACCTACATAGTAAGGCTACATGGAGGTGTCTATATCCCGCCCGACACAACAGTCCAATCAACCAATTAATACAACCCAGTGCAACAATAGACAAAAGAGAAACCACATCTACTACGGTAGGCACAAGACAAGGACTCAGACTGCAGCAACCGTTATTATGACCGGGCACTAAATATGACTTAAGGGACAAAGGTTATCGACCACACCAAGAAAATCAAACATCCAAGCACAGCCATATTTAAATGAGCAACCAATCGTTTATGCGACAGGGCATTTATCTAAGACTCAAATGACATTAGTTACAGACCCAAGACTCCGTTTAACTTCTAAGCTCGACGAGTTACCATCCTAACCTTAAATTAAGGTACATTTAATTAGTTTCAATTCCCCTCTTTCTAAATCATAATAAATTATTGTTTTCAGTTTCCAGAACCTTACATTTAAGTGTCGTCACTAACAGCGAGACTTCATTAACCTTACAATAAATTAACATTGGCATCATTTTATTTTACAATAACTTGCAATTAAACGACAACAATTTACTGATCAAGTCGTCAACACCAACCTTAGATTCTCCTTTTATAATGCAATAAGGTACTACCTTTACACATTACGAACAATGTGTTTTAATGAAATTTCTCCATGCATATCACAACAACACCAAATTACAGCCTGTGTCATTACCTATCATTATAATAACCTTGCAACTTAAAATAACATCAAAATTATAATTAAAAGGTATATTATCAATTAACCTTCAACTTAAAATAACATCATTACATTATATGTTATCAAATGGTACTACACTAATATTAGCATAACATAACCACATCCTCACCCTTATATTCTAAAATACATTTATAAGGAAAAATTAGCATGGATATAAAGTGCCATGGAAATTAAATGACAAGACATTTACAATCCACTATTATTATTTACCGTTGAATTAGCATGGAAATAAAGTAGGATGGAAATTAAATGAAAATAAGTACCATGTTTAATAATTGCCTAAATTCTAGTTGGGCCATTGAATTTTAACCCAACCTCCGTTGTAGGCCATCTACTTTCATTGAACCAATGCTAACTAAGTAACTGGTTATATTGGAATTATAAGGTGTCACAAATAATTTTCATTCATTGTATAGCAAGACATATATTTTCTCCTTCCTTCGTTGAACTAAATTTGACAGTAAAAATTTAATGACCAAGGACGAAATGATAATAAATAACGATTTATAATAATGAGAAAAATAACAATCTGGAAAGTAATGAGAATGATAATTATTTTATCATATTTTGATCATTAAACCAACAAATGGCGAAATGTTAATAAAATAACAAATTCTCAATAATAAGGATAGTAATAAATCTGCTAGTTGCATAATTCTAATAAGGCAGTAATAAGAATAAGGCTGTTACATAAGGCAGTAATATTAAGGCCGCTACATCTGCCAGTAATAACCAAATCCCTTCTCTTCATATTACGTGGTATTGAATTTAAATGACAAGAATTTGCACCTTATGGTCAACGCTACCATGGAACTACATTAACTTGACCTAAATGAACCGATCTTTTCCTTTATATAGAAACTAGCATTGTAATTAAATACAGAAAAGACATTTTGGGTATTATTTAAAAACAATTGAAACCCCCACTACTAGGTCCGAATTACCCAAGTCGATACCTTTTTACTGTTTGCATTGCAGACTTTAAATGGCAGGGGCCCTATATTTAGTGGCGAAGGGAGAGTGGTACACGTAGTGCACCAGCGCACAGAATGCGGGGGTTTACACAAATTTAATCATGCAATAGCGAACTTACCCATACATCTGCAATAGAATGCGCCCACTAAACTCAAAACAGTCATATTAATGTCATTAAAACGTAGATCGAGGTAGAATGCAGACCGAGCTAAATACCATGAAAATGCAAGTAAACGAGAGGTAAGGACACAACCCACCAGGTTTCCAAGAGACGTGTTGCTTCCCAACACTAATCGGCGACCCAACAACACAATAGCTTTAAGGAATTTCTTCTAACTTAAGGGGGCTCATCTAAATTCCGAAACAAGTAAAAACTGCGACCAGTGGGTGTTGTAAGGAGTAAATAAACACGCGCACTGTATGAACGCCCACTGCGATAGATGCCCACACTAGAATAAAAAATGCACCCTGAGTAAAAATGCCCACTGTAACTAAATTTCCACGCAACCGCACACTGAATACGAATGAAACGTACACAAACAAAATGACAATATCTCATCACAAACCCAGAGTAGGCACACTTACTGTTCTTATTTCAAACAACAAAGCTTCTCAAGAACTATTAGACTAGAAATTGAGATATTTACTGGAACCGGAGTTGGGAATTTGCTTAAAGAGTACCCTTCCCATGTTCAAGAGAAATGAAAACAATATTCAGAACCACTGGTATTAATTATTAAAAAGATTGACTGAAATTTATAAACGAATGCTAGTAAATTTTTATAAAATGCAAAGACAGTAACACACAAAAACGAAATGCCCATGGTAATGTACAAAATACCAGCACTGAACAATACTCAGTAGGTTTTAAACGCCCACCAAAAATCAAACGCCCACAGCAAGTGCAAAATGCCCACGGAATAGCAAAAACGCCCCAGTGAAGTAAATACATGCCCTGGCAGAAGAATCAACTCCCACAGCAGATTCCAATGCCCCAAAATCAATGCCCATGGACTCGAATACAATAACCATAAACCCAAAACAAATTTACCCGAAACCCTAAAACTGTACTAAATATAAAAATGAAATAACCATAAACCCAAAACAAAATTACCAGAATTGATCTAGGCATATACCAAAATTTCAGTCTTTACAATCAGATGTATGATTACAACCATCTAAATTTTTAGACGCAAACACAGACTATCATTCAACCAAATAAAAACATACCTTGGCATGTTCGCCTGCTCCGGATGGCATCCGCGTGCTCCTTTATGCTCCCACTCGCCGACCGTAGAGACTACAACAGTACCTCCCAGCCAAACACTAGGGGTACTCTGCTTCCCCCTCAGCCCCCCGAGCCGCAAAGGGGCCACACAAGATCCAAAAGAGAAGTCTAGCATCTCAGCTCGCCTCCAAGGCTGAGCTACCACTCCAATACAGCTGAGAAGATCCCAACTCCTCAGAAGCAATCAGTCCAGTTTGCAATTTTTGCAGCATAACAATACCTCCTAGCAGATCCCCCTTCTTTTCCCCATCCTCTTTATTTTTATCCTGTTTTGACCTAAATCACATTTATTTTTAAGTTTTAATCAAAAACCCTTTAAAAATTCTATGTCTTACAAGTGTCACTCATCCCCCAAGTTTCTCCCAAAATTATTTCCCCCCCTCTTTTTTTTTGTTTTAAAAAAAAACTCAAAGGTAAATGCGCTAAGCATCTTTTCATTCTATTTTTTTTTTTAATTCATATATATTTTTTTCTTTTATACTCCCATAAGTTAACTAATTAAATCCTTCTTTAAAATTTACAACCACGGATTTGAATTAATTTCTTAGTCTCTTTAATTTTACCCTACACACTTTATGAAGACTCACATTAGCTTAAGTGGGTTTGTTTTTTTTGTTTAATTTTATTATTAGCACATGTATTGTTAGTGCTAGCTAGTAGGAAATGAAATTTAAATGTTATTTGAATGGCAAAGCTATTGTGAGATAGAATATAATGGGATTGTTATTAGGATGTGGTTAAGTTTTGATTATTATGTTAGGGCGAAGTAGTACCTTAACTAAAAAGATAAATTACCAAGCTTATTATTGGGATTGAGGAATGGCCTTATGTATGCAATTCAGGAAGGAATTACTTTATGAATTCAATTAAAGGAGGAATTGTTTTATGTATTTAATTAAGGAAGGAAACTCCTTGGATTAGGTGGAGGTTGAAAATCATAGGGGTACTGAATACTTAAAGTATAGTCTTGAATTTTTATTTTTTATTTTTTTTGGTTACACTAAGATTTTTACCCTAGAAGGGTTTTGACTTAGGACTCAAATTCTGAACTCGCGACACTTGGTTAGGGGAATTGTTTAAGGATTTATTAAGGTGTTAATGTCTCAGGGTTGTTTAGGTTTGTTTCCTTCATCCCCCTCAATGTGACGTTCCCTTCAGGATGCACCAGGTGCTCCAAGGGTGCCACTCACCTCGTTCGTTTCCTTTGCGTGACGTGCCCTTCAGGATGCACCACGTGCTCCAAGGGTGCCACTCGCTTATTGTGTTTCTTTTGTGCGACGTGCCCTTCAGGATGCACCACGTGCTCCAAGGGTGCCACTTGCCAACTGGACTGATTGGTAGACATCTATAACCCCTGGAGTCAACACTCTGCCAGGTGAACTTGTGGGAGACTAAGGGCTCTAAGGAATAATGCCCCCGCCTTATTGTGCGCCCCTTAGAATCATCGTGAGCGACTATCGCAGTCTTCCCTCACGGCATCGTGGATCCTCTCAAACTAGGTAATCGTTAACCTACAGTTCGAGCCACGGTGAGAGTGCTAGTAGGTGGTGGCAGGGCTATTGTCCACGCCTCTCCCTCAACTTCTATGGAACTTGTGTGTGTCCCCTTTACTCCATATGTGATTCTGGTCGGAAATCTATCGTCAGCCTGCATCATCGACAATCATGTCAGAACATGTCAAAAATCAAATCATCAAATTAATGAAATATCACAGTAAATAAATCTACCCAAATAGCACACTCCCTGACTCAATACGGATTCCAAGGGGGTTCTACCGATGTCACTGCATCATCAAGGTCCAAAACCCTGCACACTTGATAAACTGAGTCAATAGCATCTGTCTACATCAAATAGTAAAACATCACATCGTCTATCAATCGCATCAAAATCAAGCATAAATGGTTTAACATCATAAAGGTCTAGATCACTTGTGAGCAAGTGTCCTCAAATAATAAGTTTTCTCAGTGCACCAGAGTGGGATGTTACATACACCCCCTCTTGGTCTAAACTTCATCCTGAAGTTTCTCAGTATAAATGCTGAAATAAAAGTACCACAATATCAAAAGTACCACAGTATCATAAATCTATCTATGAAACAAAAATGGAAACTGCTGGTGCATATCATATGCGTCCTCCCAGGTCACCGAGTGCGGACTATAACTGTCCCACTGGACCTTGACCTGATCTACCGTTTGACATCATAACTGTCAAACACAGTGATCTAAGATGCGGACCGGCTCAGCCATGAGCGCTCCCTCATCCGATACCTGCAAGGAACTCAGGTCAATCACATGTGTAGGATCACTAATATAATGTCTCAAAATAGATACATGAAAAACATCGTGCATACGCCTCAAAGAATCAGACAAGGATAGTCAATAGGCCACGGGCCCCTTTCTCTCCACAATCTCGAAAGGTCCCACGAACCTAGGAGAGAGTTTAGCTCCCTTTCCGAACTTGATCGAACTCTTATGCGGTTTAACTCGCAAGAAGACTCGATCGTCGACCTCATAACTACGGTCGACTCAGTGTGCATCGGCATAACTCTTCTATCGATCCTACGCTTCTTTAATCCTTTGCCTTATGGTTTTCATTTTCTCTTCCATTTCTTGGATCGCTTCTCATCCCACCAGGACCCTATCCTCAAGCCGATCCCAACTCAAGGGCGTCCGACATGGTCGCCCATAAAGGAACTCAAAAGGTGCCATCTTAATGGTGCTCTGGTAACTGTTGTTGTAAACGAACTCTACTAGAGGCAAGAAATCCTCCCAACGTTTTTGTTGGTCCATCACATACATGTGCAACATGTCTTCCAAGGTCTGGTTCGTTCGTTTTGTTTGTCCGTCAATCTCTGGGTGATACGCAGTACTAAAATTAAGTTGGGTTCCCAAGGCCTCTTGGAAAATCGTCCAAAATTGTCCAGTAAACAATGATCCTCGATCGGATATAATCTTTTTAGGCATGCCATGCAGCCTCACAATCTCACTGATGAAAACTCTCACTATGTCAGGGGCTTGATACATCGTGCGCACTAGAATAAAGTGAGCACTCTTCGTCAGAGTATCTACTACTACAAAAATCGAGTCGTGTCTCCTGGACATCAGTGGCAATCCAACAATAAAATCCATCGAAATAACTTCCCATTTTGATTCCAGAATGGCCTGTGGTTGAAGTAAACCTGTCGGGTGTCTATGCTCAGCCTTTACCTGTTGACACTTTAGACATCTATCCACAAAGTTGACTATGTCGGCCTTCATTCCCTTCCAGAAGAATAAGGGTTTAAGGTCTGCCCTCATCTTCGTGACTCCCGGGTGATCCATGTAAACTGCTCTATGAGCCTCACTCAGGATCAACATCCTCAACTTGTCTTTTGGCGGTACGTAAATCCGAGCTCTAAACCTCATTAAACCATCGCTATCAAATGAATATCCCTCATATCGTGGTACCATCATTGTGTTTTGTCCGATAAAATCCTCGACTTCCTTGTACCAGTCATCATCATGTTGTAAAGTGAGAATCTTCTCATGTAGATTTGTCTTAAGAGGTAACATTGAAAAGATGTGTGGCCTCTGACTCAAGGCATCAGCCACTCTGTTCACTATTCCCTTTATGTAAGTAATCTCGAAATCGTACTCGCTAAGCAATTCCGACCAACGCCGTTGTCCCATGTTCAGGTCGCTTTGAGTAAAAATGTGTTGTAGTCCACAATGATCAGTCTTTAATTAAAATTTTCATCCAACAAGGTAGTGTCTCCAAACCTTCAAGGAATATACAATGGCTAATAACTCCAAATCGTGCGTCGCGCATTTCTCCTAATGCCTTCTCAGCTTCCTTGAAATGTAAGCAATCACTCGTCCGTCTTGCATCAAGACTCCACCTAAACCTTCCTTGGATGCGTCAGTGTATACCAAGAAGTCTATGTCCATTTCAGGGACCTTTAGTATCGACGCGGTTGGAAACAACTCCTTAAGCCTCCAAAATTCTTCCGCACATTTCTCGGTCCAAACAAACTTCTTGTTTTTCTTCTGAAATTTCGTGATTGGATTTTCTATCTTTGAAAATCCCTCGACAAACCGTCGATAGTATCCTGCTAAACCCATAAAACTACGCACTTATGTGACATTCGTCATCCCAGGAAATTCCATAATAGCTTCAACCTTGGCTAGATCCACGACGATACCTTCGCCAGAGATGACATGACCTAAGTATTGAATTCTCGATTGATAAAAAGAGCATTTGGACAACTTCCCATACAATTTGTGCTCTTGAAGGCACTGCAGCACCAAGCGCAAGTTCTCATCATGATCCTCCAGCATCCGAGAGTAGATCAAGATATCATCAATGAATACTTGGACAAACTTGTCCAAGTACTCACGGAACACCCCGTTCATCAAACTCATGAATACCCCTGGGGCGTTTGTCAGTACAAAAGGTAAAACAGTAAATTCGTAATGTCCAAATCTCGTCTTAAAGGTGGTATTAGGGATATCATCCTCCTTGATCCATAACTGGTGATACCCTAATTGCAAATCGATCTTGGAGAACATCGTCGCACCCTTCATTTGATCGAACAAATCATCAATTCTAGGTAAGGGATATTGATTCTTGATCGTAGCCTTGTTTAGTTGACGGTAGTCAATGCAAAGCCTCCATGATCTGTCCTTCTTTCATATGAAAATAACTGGTGCACCCCACGGTGACACAGTAGGACGTATAAGTCCCAGATCCAACAACTCCTTCAGTTGCATTTTCAACTCTTGCAACTCCAGGGTCGACATCCGATAAGGCGTTCTTACTATCGGTTTGGTTCCCGGTTTCAGGTCTATGGTAAACTCCAGTTCCCTTTCTAGCGGCATCCCAGGCAACTCCTCTGGAAACACATCCGCAAACGCCTTCACCACCGGGAGGTGTTCTAGACCTTCCGCTACTCCCTTCTCGTTTAGCGCAAGGATCGCATAAATTTTGCACCCCTTGCGCATACTCTTTTGTAACTGTAAGGAAGAGACGAACCATAGGGAAACTCCCTGGTTCCCTCCTACAATCACACGTCTTTGTCCTTCGTCGTCAACCAAGCTCAACCGTTTCGTCTTACAGTTGAGTATCACCTCATGCATCCCCAACCAATCCATACCGATCACGATGTCATAAGATCCTAAGATTATGACGTACAAGTTGACCCTTGTGACAAACTCTCCCAGGTTAAGGGCACAACTCGTAACCTTTCCTCCAACCTTCTGTTTGTCTTCTGAAGCCATCTCCATGAAGATAAACTCATCCTGTTCGACTGCCTTTACCTTAATCCTTTTTAGCGTTGCACCATAAATGAAACTCTCAGTAGCTACTGGGTCTATCAAAATACTAAGGGTATGGTCAGCAACAGTACATGTCATCTCGAACACAGTCAAATGGTGCTATGCCTGGCGTTTATTCACCGCTGCATGAATCCGATGGCCCTTGCCCATATCTCCCATTGTAGTGGGTTCGGCTGATCTGGACGCCGTGGTCCTCTCCACAGGATAGTCGCGCTGGTAGTGGAGCTCCCCACACATCCAACACCCCTTCTTCGGCCCAGTAGTCCTGGTACCCGAAGTAGAAGATGACTACCCACCGGCCTTAAACCCTGGTCTGTTCTGTTGAACAGGCCTAAACTATTGCTGCTGTGGGCGACGCTGCTGCTGGTGTTGTGATCCTCGATAAGGTGTCCGCTACTGAGGTGGCGGTCATCGAGGTGTAGTGAATTTTGATCCCCTCTAGAAGCCACGATATCCCGGCGTATGTCTCGCTGGTGTCTGGTGCTGTGACGTTCCATATGAACCCTGCCCTGCTGGTCTCACTGGAGTCCTGGTTTGACCCCCGCTCATAAGCTCCTCCTCTACTATGAGGGCCTTTTGGACAGTGTCCTGCAAGGTTTGAGGCATCAATATCCTAACCTTTTCACACATGCTGCTGTTAAGGCCAAACACGAATCTGTTGACTTTGAGCTTCTCAGTGTTAAGGTGCGGAGCATATCGAAGCATCTCCATAAAACGTGCCTCGTACTCGGGCACCGTACGAACTCCCTGTTGTAAAGAGTTGAACTCATTGAGCTGACGCTCAATGAATTCCTCTGAAAGGTACCTCTCTCGGAACCATTCCTGAACAGTTCCCATGAAACGTCTTCCACGGCCATGTTCAGCTGTGGCAGGAGTGTCTTCCACCATAAAAGAGCACTCCCCTTCAGTTGAAAGACCACCATGCAGACCTTCATGTTGGAGGTATAATCGCGAAGTGCGAAGTACATCGCCATATTCTCCAACCATGCCTCGGCGACTGCACCATCCGGGGCACAAAAGAACTCAGGAAATTTTACCTTCTCGAGTTCACGGTGAATGCTACCTGTAACGGCCGATGCGCGCGGCGGAACCTCAAGGGGTGTCGGCGCCCTGGCCTCTTCTCGGTCCAATCTACAAATCAGTGCCTCAGACATGCACTGAAAAGATCTCATCATCTCAACAACATTGCCAACTGCTATCTGCTCTTGTCCGAGAACCTGCTCGCCTCCCTAGGGGTTAGACCCCTCAGGCGTGGATGCTAATGGAGGCATCACGCCTCCTCCCCTAGCACCCCTTCGTCTGCCTCCATGGCATCCTCTAACCATGATTACCTGCACGCACACAATCAACTCGATCGACAACAGTATAATCAATCTAATCATGTCAACGAAAGCCATATAGAATCCCAAGTCACGATTCGAACCGGCTCTGATACCATATGTGACGACCTCCTCTTTACGACAACGACTCTTTAACAAGTGAATTTTTTTTTTTTTTTATGAGAGGGTGTGTGCGCGTGTAGAAGTAACAGACACACATGACTCTATGTCGCCACCCGACAAACAACAAGACGCAACTACGAAGATTACTACAAGAAAAAAAGGGCGCACAACAACTAGTTACAAGCAATGAACGACCCAAGACATAAGGTGCACACAAGTACTCCAACAATAACGACCATGGACATAAGGTGCACTACGCAAATATTTAACGACATACAGAGTTATGCATAGTACGAACACAGAGGGAAGAATCCATAGTAGTAGGTCTTACTATTTCTTCACAGGAAAGCAGGGCGTTTAATCTTACTTCTCTGCTCCGGAGAGAGAAAAGGTCAGATAGGCTCCTGGCCGACTGCTCAGGCAGTAACTAGTAATCCCCTCAGGTGTGTCGCAAAAGTGGAAACCCTGCCTTTAAAGTGCCCGAGACTCTTGATACGGCACTGGATTCTTTACACAAAAAAAAATCACACACAGACCTACATACTTTGGCTACATGGAGGTGTCTATATCCCGCCCGACACAACAGTCCAATCAACCAATTAATACAACCCAGCGCAACAATAGACAAAAGAGAAACCACTTCTACTACGGTAGGCACAAGACAGGCACTCAGACTGCAACAACCGTTATTATGACCGGGCACTAAATATGACTCAAGGGACAAAGGTTACCGACCACACCAAGAAAATCACACATCCAAGCAAAGCCATATTTAGATGAGCAACCAATCGTTTATGCGACAGGGCATTTATCTAAGACTCAAATTACATTAGTTACAGACCCAAGACTCCGTTTAACTTGTAAGCTCGATGAGTTACCATCCCAACCTTAAATTAAGGTACATTTAATTAGTTTCAATCCCCCTCTTTCTGAATCATAATAAATGATTGTTCTCAGTTTCCAGAACCTTACATTTAAGTGTCGTCACTAACAACGAGACTTCAATAACCTTACAATAAATTAACATTGGCATCATCTTATTTTACAATAACTCGCAATTAAACGACAACAATTTATCGATCAAGTCGTCAACACCAACCTTAGATTCGCCTTTTATAATGCAATAAGGTACTACCTTTACACATTACCAACAATGTATTTTAATGAAATTTCTCCATGCATATCACAACAACACTAAATTACAGCCTGTGTCATTACCTAACATTATAATAACCTTGCAACTTAAAATAACATCAACATTATAATTAAAAGGCATATTATCAATTAACCTTCAACTTAAAATAACAACATCATTACATTATATGTTATAAAATAGTACTACACTAATCTTAGCATAACATAACCACATCCTCACCCTTATATTCTAAAATACATTTATAAGGGAAAATTAGCATGGAAATAAAGTGGCATGGAAATTAAATGACAAGACATTTACAATCCACTATTATTATTTATCGTTGAATTAGCATGGATATAAAGTAGGATGGAAATTAAATGAAAATAAGTACCATGTTTAATAATTGCCTAAATTCTAGTTGGGCCATTGAATTTTAACCCAACCTCTGTTGTAGGCCATCTACTTTCATTGAACCAATGCTAACTAAGTAACTGGTTAGATTGGAATTATAAGGTGTCACAAATAATTTTCATTCATGCTATAGCAAGACATATATTTTCTCCTTCCTTCGTTGAACTAAATTTGGCAGTAAAAATTTAATGACCAAGGCTGAAATGATAATAAATAACGATTTATAATAATGAGGAAAATAACAATCTGGAAAGTAATGAGAATGATAATTCTTTTATCATATTTCGATCATTAAACCAACAAATGGCGAAATGTTAATAAAATAACAAATTCTCAATAATAAGGATAGTAATAAATCTGCTAGTTGCATAATTCTAATAAGGCAGTAATAAAAATAAGCATGTTACATAAGGCAGTAATATTAAGGCCGCTACATCTGCCAGTAATAACCAAATCCATTCTCTTCATATTACGTGGTATTGAATTTAAATGACAATAATTTGCACCTTATGGTCAACGCTACCATGGAACTACATTAACTTGACCTAAATGAACCGATCTTTTCCTTTATATAGAAATTAGCATTGTAATTAAATACAGAAAAGACATTTTGGGTGTTATTTAAAAATAATTGAAACCCCCACTACCAGGTCCGAATTACCCAAGTCGATAACTTTTTTACTGTTCGCATTGCAGAATTTAAATGGTAGGGGCCCTATATTTAGTGGCGAAGGGAGAGTGGTACACGTAGTGCACCAGGGCGCAGAATGGGGGGGTTTACACAAATTTAATCATGCAACAACGAACTTACCCATACGTCTGTAATACAATGCGCCCATTAAACTCAACACAGTCATATTAATGTCGTTAAAACGCAGACCGAGGTAAATACCATGAAAACACAGGTAAATGAGAGGTAAGGGCACAACCCACCAGGTTTCCAAGAGACGTGTTGCTTCCCAACACTAATCGGCGACCCAACAACACAAGAGCTTTAAGGAATTTCTTCTAACTTAAGGGGGCTCATCTAAATTTCGAGACAAGTAAAAACTGTGACCAGTGGGTGCTGTAAGGAGTAAATAAACACAAACCCTGTATGAACGCCCATTGCGATAGACACCCACACTGGAATAAACAACGCACCCTAAGTAAAAATTCCCACTATAACTAAATGCCCACGCAACCGCACACTGAATACGAATGCAACGCACACAAATAAGATGACAAGATCTCATCACAGACCCAGAGGAGGCACACTTATTTTTCTTATCTCAAACAACAAAGATGCTCAAGAACTATTAGACTGGAAATTGAGATATTTACTAGAACTGGAGTTGGGAATTTGCTTAAAGAGTACCCTTCCCATGTTCAAGAGAAAGGAAAACAATATTCAGAACCACTGGTATTAATTATTAAAAAGATTGACTGAAATTTATAAACGAATGCCAGTAAATTTTTATAAAACGCAAAGACAGTAACACACAAAAACGAAATGCCCATGGTAATGTACAGAATACCAGCACTGAACAATACTCAGTAGGTTTTAAACGCCCACAACAAGTGCAAAATGCCCACGGAATAGAAAAAATGCCCCAGTGAAGTAAATACACGCCCCGACAGAAGAATCAACGCCCACAACAGATTCCAACGCCCCAAAATCAACGCCCAGGGACTCGAATACAATAACCATAAACCCAAAACAAATTTACCCGAAACCCTAAAACTGTACTAAATATAAAAATGAAATAACCATAAACCCAAAACAAAATTACCAGAATTGATCTAGGCATATACCAAAATTTCAGTCTTTACAATCAGATGTATGATTACAACCATCTAAATTTTTAGACGCAAACACAGACTATCATTCAACCAAATAAAAACATACCTTGGCATGTTCGCCTGCTCCGGATGGCATCCGCGTGCTCCTTTATGCTCCCACTCGCCGACCGTAGAGACTACAACAGTACCTCCCAGCCAAACACTAGGGGTACTCTGCTTCCCCCTCAGCCCCCCGAGCCGCAAAGGGGCCACACAAGATCCAAAAGAGAAGTCTAGCATCTCAGCTCGCCTCCAAGGCTGAGCTACCACTCCAATACAGCTGAGAAGATCCCAACTCCTCAGAAGCAATCAGTCCAGTTTGCAATTTTTGCAGCATAACAATACCTCCTAGCAGATCCCCCTTCTTTTCCCCATCCTCTTTATTTTTATCCTGTTTTGACCTAAATCACATTTATTTTTAAGTTTTAATCAAAAACCCTTTAAAAATTCTATGTCTTACAAGTGTCACTCATCCCCCAAGTTTCTCCCAAAATTATTTCCCCCCCTCTTTTTTTTTGTTTTAAAAAAAAACTCAAAGGTAAATGCGCTAAGCATCTTTTCATTCTATTTTTTTTTTTAATTCATATATATTTTTTTCTTTTATACTCCCATAAGTTAACTAATTAAATCCTTCTTTAAAATTTACAACCACGGATTTGAATTAATTTCTTAGTCTCTTTAATTTTACCCTACACACTTTATGAAGACTCACATTAGCTTAAGTGGGTTTGTTTTTTTTGTTTAATTTTATTATTAGCACATGTATTGTTAGTGCTAGCTAGTAGGAAATGAAATTTAAATGTTATTTGAATGGCAAAGCTATTGTGAGATAGAATATAATGGGATTGTTATTAGGATGTGGTTAAGTTTTGATTATTATGTTAGGGCGAAGTAGTACCTTAACTAAAAAGATAAATTACCAAGCTTATTATTGGGATTGAGGAATGGCCTTATGTATGCAATTCAGGAAGGAATTACTTTATGAATTCAATTAAAGGAG
>JZKD02S2171425.1:24957-42310 GCA_000966675.3 Picea glauca
ACTCCGCCAGGTGAACTTGTGGGAGACTAAGGGCTCTAAGGAATAAGGGCCCCACCTTATTGCGTGCCCCTTAGAATCATCGTGAGCGACTGTCGCAGTCTGCCCTCATGGCATCATGGATCCTCTCGAACTAGGTAATCGTTAACCTACAGTCCGCGCCACGACGGGAGTGCTAGTAGGTGGTGGCAGGGCTGTTGTCCAACCCTCTCCCTCAACCTCTCTGGAACTCGTGTGTGGCCCCTTTAATCCATATGTGAGTCTGGTCGGAAAGCTATCATCAGCCTGCATCATCGACAATCGTGTCAGAACATGTCAAAAATCAAATCATCAAATCAATGAAATATCACAGTAAATAAATCAACCCAAATAACACACTCCCTGACTCAATCCGAAGTCCAAGGGGGTTCTACCGATGTCACTGCATCCTCAAGGTCCAAAACCCTGCACACTCGATAAACTGAGTCAATAGCACCTGTCTACATCAAATAGTAAAACATCACGTCATCTATCAATCGCATCAAAATCAAGCATAAATGGTTTAACATCATAAAGGTCCAGATCACTTGCGAGCAAGTGTCCTCAAATAATAAGTTTTCTCAGTGTGCCAGAGCGGGATGTTACATATAGTAGGTGGTACCATAGAGGCCATAATATTTTAGACTTCCTACCCAAGGTGACAACAAAGAGAAGGTGGTGTTGTACCTAGGATCGATGTTGGCTAGACTCACTCAGACTCCTTGGAGGGTTTCCCACCACTCGGTGAGGTAGCTTGCACCAGGGAGTTAGTTCATTAGGCAGATTGTCAACGCAAATTTCCCACCCATCGAAAATTATCCCCTTTGCACATTGATCCTGCGATGTTGGATTCCATCACCAAATAGCACTTATTTGTGAGAAGGTGTGTTTGCATGCTTGACTACTAGATTAATTAGCATGTGCTAGATAGTACAAGTGTGAAAGAGTAACACTATGGTAATCATTATGAGATTACTGTGATACCAACATGATACTAGTAATGAAGTAGAACCATTGTACTAATTAGTGTTACATCTTGATAGAACAATGCCTATGCATATCCAATTTCATAGCCTATTTAGAAATATTGATTAAAGAATAAAGCATTTTAATTGTAATTTTAGAGTAATTCAGCCTTTTGATTTATCTTTTCTTTCAAAGAGTTATAGTATTAATGAGAAAACATTTGTGTGTGCTTAATGACTAACATTTTTGCTAACCTTCTATAAATTACATAGAGCATTATTGTTTCATTGTTTCCTACTAGCTTCCATTAATTTTTACATGTAAAGAGTTCAACCTCTCTATTGTGATTGCACCTCTTTTAGTTGGACTTCATCACTCTTTTTTATTATGATTGACAATATCTAGCGATTAATAAGGTGTTTCATACATAACATGGGGCTTTGTCTAGGTCTTAACACTCTCAACACAAGATAACATACACTTTACCCTTCATCGCTATTAAAACACCAACATACTAAGTCAAATGGTAGAATAATGGTTTATAGGAATCCCAATGGTTTTGCAACTAATATGATTGCAATGACACTATGATTTCAACCAAGTCTCAACCTTCAACATGAATTGACATAAATAACTTGACTTGACTGAATAAAAAATGTCTTGGACCTCTTGACCATAAGGAATTACTAGTACTAAAGAAAATAAACAAACACTCAAGGATCCAAAGACTTACTAGAAGAAAACACACTGACTTGAATCAAACTTGCAAAGCAAAGAGAAACTAAAAAAAAAATTTGTCCTAACCCATACAAATCCCTATTATAGGATCTAAATAAAACTTCATCATGAAGTAGAAAGACAGGGCTTCAAGTGAATTCCATTCACCCATCTAGGTTTAAGAACACCATCTAGTTGGTCCTAGTGGACTACACCTAAGTCTCTAATTTATGCAACTATAAATGGTCCCAACTAGTGCATTTGTAGCTTTCCAAGATTCTTTAGATATTTATTGTCATATAAGAGGTCTAAATATCCTTTGGAAAATGACTTGGTCTTGATATAGTGATAATGGTATGCTTTATAGCTTTCCTTCTCTACATATTGATGAAAATCAACCATAAACTAATATTATTTTAATTGCATTAACTCGGCTAGTTGTTTTGCAACTAGCTCTTCATATATCATATGGGTAGCATGGGAAATATAGAGACCAGAACCACAAATTGTATAATAATAATAGCCTCGTGACAATACACCAACTAAAAAGGTGGTTTCCTATGTAATTTCTTGGTAGTGGTCCTATATTCCCATAATACTATAGGAATTCTCTCATCCGAGCCATCTCTATTACATAACAAAATTTAGTCAAAACCTTCCCTAAAATATTATTAAATATTATCTATTCTCATTATCCCAAGGATGATAGGGGATACTTTTATAATTCTAGATAAGAAATTCCATAATCAAAGTAGCTATAGTGGTGTTCAATATGTTCCTACCTTGGTCATTGGTCAAATTCCTGAGGCAACCAAACCTTCTAATAAAATTCTCAAAAATAAATTTGGCTACATTATCAATCATAAAATCCTACGTAGGTGCAATTTTTTCCCATTTAGTCAGATAATCCATTGCAGTAATGATATATCAAGATTTAGAATTGGAGAGTATGAGGTTTAATATATCCCACAAATTCAATATCTCATTTCTCAAAAGGTTGTAGATCCCTTATTGGATTCAAGGGTATTTCATCTCTCCTATAAGGTTTACCTACTTTTTGATAGACATCATAAGTTCTAGAATACTCCTTAGAGCCCTTAAATATGGTTTTCAACCTAAGACTAGCTTGCACAATCTTGTCATCTATTACTTTTCCTCCAATGTTCCCTCTTGCAACTCCTTGATGACATTCCCATAGAATATCATTCCTTTAATGATCCATCACACACAGATAAAGAATACCATCAATCCCCAATTTTTATAATTGTTATGAGATTAACTAATAATTTGCAGCTCTAACCACTAACTGATACTTCTGAGTTGTGGAATAATCTTCAAGAGAAACACCAATAGTTAGAAACAAATCAGTCTCCTCTATATAGTTCAAGATAGCCTCTACTTTTAATGGTTTGTATCTTGAACATTATCATCCAATGCACCACCTGGTTCTCTTGACTCAAGCCTAAAGAGGTGGTCAATCCTTATAATATGTTTACTAGGTTTAACCACAAATTCAAAGAAGAATTATTTAAAAAAGAGCAACCACGTACAAATATGAACCTCTAGAACAAGATTATTTACCAAATATTTCAATGCAAATTGATTTGTATAAAAGTTAAAGGATCCTCCAATAAGGTAGTGTCTTAACTTCTATAGAGAATAAACCATGGAAATTCCTTCACGCTATATGGTGATGTAGTTGTGCTCAACTTGTGAAATATTCTTAGTTGTGAAAGATTCTTAGTTTCAACCTTCAGCATGAATTGACATAGATAACTTGACTTCAATGAATAAACAAAATTCTTTGGCATGTTTACCATAAGTAATTACTAGTACTAAATAAAATAAATAAACACTCAAGGACCCAAAGACTTACTAGCAACAAACACACTAACTTGAATCAAACTTGCAATGCAAAGAGAAACTAAAAAAAAAAAAAAATCCTAACCCATACAACTCCCTATTATAAGATATAAATGAAACTTCTTCATGAAGTAGAAATATAAGGCTTCAAGTGAATTCCATTCACCCATATAGGTTTTAGAACACCATATAGCTAGGCCCAGTGGACTACACCTAAGTTTCTAATTTATGCAACTATAAATGGTCCCAAGTAGTGCATTTGTATCTTTCCAAGATTCTTTAAATATGTATTGTTATATAAGAGGACTAAATCTCTTTTAGAAAATTACTTGGTCTTTATATAGTGATAATGATATTCTTTATACCTTTCCTTCTATGCATATTGATGAAAATCAACCATAAACTAATATTATTCTATTACTCTAATTGCATTAACTCAGCTAGTTGTTTTGCAACTAGATCTTCATATATCATATGGGTATCATGGGAAATATAGAGATAGGAGCCACAAATTATATAGGAACAATAGCCTCATGACCATACACCAACTAAAAAGGTGGTTTCTTATGTAATTTATTGGTAGTGGTCCTATATTCCCATAATACTATAGGAATTCTCTCATCCCAGCCATCTCTATTACATAGAAAAATTTAGTCAAAATCTTCCCTAAAATATTATTAAATATTCTCTAGTCTCATTAGCCCAAGGATGATAGGGGATAATTTTATGATTCTAGATAATAAATTCCCTACTAAAAGTAGCTATAGTGGTGTTCAATAAGTTCCTACCTTGGTCACTGGTCAAATTCCTTGGGCAACTAAACCTTCTAATAAAATTCTCAAAAATAAATTTGGCTACATTATCAATCATAAAATCCTATGTAGGTGCAACTTTTTCATAGTTCGTGAGATAATGAGTTGCATTAATGATATATCAAGCTTTAGAATTAGAGAGTAGGAGGTTTAATGTATCCCACAAAGTCAATATCTCATTTCTCAAAAGGTTGTAGATCCCTTACTGGATTCAAGGGTAGTTCATCTCTCCTATAAGGTTTACCTACTTTTTGATAGAGATCATAAGTTATAGCATACTCCTTAGATACCTTAAATATGGTTGGCCACCTAAGACAAGATTGGACAATCTTGTGATCTATTACTTTTCCTCCAACATTCCCTCTTGTAACTCCTTGATGGCATTCCCATATAATATCATTCCTTTAATGATCCATCACACATAGCTAAATAATACCATCAATCCCCATTTTTTATAATTGTTTTATGATTAATATTATAGGAATTCCTATAGTATTCACTTGTAGTTGTAGAAGGTTCATCTACAACTATGCAAATTCCTATAGTATTCCCCTAATACTATAGGAATTCTCATAACTGTAGATGAACCTTCTATAGTAGATATTATGTACCAAATTAGACTACACATATTTAACATTAGTTGGTTTAAGTATATTCATAATGACAACAATCATGGAAGGGTCCACCAATACTCCTTCCTTGCAGACAATGTGTCCCAACAAAATGCCAAATTGTACATAGAATATGCACTTCTTCAAATTTAGGGAGATCTAGAGCTACCTACATTTAACAAACATTAACTTCAACAAACCAATATGTTCCTTCAACAATTTATATACATTTCAATCATCCATATATACCTCCAAAAACTTGTGAATGAAATATCTAAAGGTTATAATCATACATTGGTTCTATAGATTGAAATTGTGACCATTGGAATTCTTACGAGGGTTCAACAATATATATAAGAAATGCACTAGTTTTTCTCAACAAATAAATTCCAAGAACCAATGGAATAATTTAACTAATCCTAAGAAATAAAAATTCACATCCAAAACTTAGTTGTGTAGACACATTTCTATACCACCCGACACTATGCCTGATGATGCCACATTTACATCAATCCAACACCACCATTATCTTGTTGGGTTCTAGTAGAAATTTTGTGTTTGTTTAATTGACTCTGAAAAACAATTTTTTGTGTAAAAAGTTCAATTAAAAATTTTGATGAAATTATAAATTGAAAACTTAGTGTTTTTAACTTCAGAAATTTTACCTCTTTCCTAGAGTTTCCCAGAGATAGTCCCTAAGAATTTACATCCTTGGGGATGATATGAAATACAATAAAACACTAGAAACAATAGATTATATTTCACTTCTTAACAACCCTAATCCACTAGGAAATTCAAAAGAAAAGATATCAAGCTTATGCCACACGTTTCAACATTCTAGGTAAATATTATCATGCATAAAATAGATCTGAAAGTCACTTTCAGTCATTTATGGTGTTATAGGACATACAAGAAAACAAGTATTTGTGATATCTATCTTCATTGAGTGAGGAACTTTCAGGTACAATAGAGGAAAGTGAGATATCTAGTAGGTCTAACAGGAAGAGATCAACTAGAGGAGAGAAGGTCAGAAGAAAATTCCATAGGCGCATGGAATTTTTTCTTGAGAAAGGGGGATCATGTTCTTCTGATCACGAGAACATAAAATAAATTGAGATTCCCTTGAGATACAAACATATAGTGAAATGATGGGTACCCAAGGATCTTTCTAAAATAAACATTGATTTTTGTGTAAACAAAAGGATATATTAGATTGATCCATCGTCAATACATGGTTTAGGGATATTTTCCATGGATGGCATAAACGTATTCTATGAAGGATTAAAATAATTGATATTGTACATTGGACCCTATTATATCTACAAATATTGGATACGAATAGTCCAATATACAAAAAGTATGTGAAGATATGGCTTGCCTACAAATTATATACAGGTAAAAGATAATGATCAAAATAAAGGAGCAACTATCTATATTGATGGAAGACCAAAAGAAATGGGGAATATTGCAAGTTTTATAAACAGTAGATGACCCACGACCACAAATAAGTGACCCAATTGCGTATTTGATGGGTGTGAAGGAAACCGTGTATTTGTATGTGCAATAAAATCAATATCTACATGGGAAGAGTTATTGACTGATTACAATTTGAATCGAATAGATACAAACATTTTTATTATGAGGGAGGTACGTATAATAATTTACCTAATCTGTAAGAAATGACTCTTATATTTTATGATTTTCACTATGTTCTTTACGGTGTTAATCCATTTGGAGTGCTTTGGTCTGTTTACTCAGTGTGGCCTATTTTTTTTATCAACGATAACATTCCTCCTTGGATGTCAATAAAGAGGGAGGATTTCTCATACATTTGAATTTATTTCTTACGATAATGATCACGGTTCTAATTTTACTGTAATGTGGCAAGATGATCGTGGTAAATCAAAAGTGGCCTCAGAACAGGTAAACAAAAAACAATTTTTGAATCACATTTAATGTGCATTTTATTTCTTTGGCGATCAGTTATTTTATTTTTTTACATAACTGAATTATCATTTATTTTGTTGAATATGTAGTCAACAGACCATGATGATGATTCGCTCGATGAAATGGATTTGTATGAATCCCCCGACCCTATGGTTTTATTTAAAAAAAATATCAATAAAGAAAACAAGAAACTATCTAACTTGTTAGATATTCTAGATCAAACTCCTGAGGTCGAAGAAAGGATCAAAGAAGTTATGACAAGGCTTAAGACATATAAGGTAATAACCATAATTTCAAGTTGTTTTATTTTTTTGTCATAAGATCAATTATGAAAGCTCGATTTTTAACTTTTATATATCTAAGCGAAAAAATGTTTTTTTTTTTCTTGTATAAAGATTTTTGGATCATGTTGACCCCAGAATGCATAGTGTCGGTAGTAGTTAGACTGCACAGATGTCATAGGGTCCCGACATAGGCCCTCGCAAATCTTCCATCACGCCACTATTCAGATCTCCACCTTCCACACTATTAGGTGGGAGCCACGACATGCACACCGAGGAAGCGACCACATAGGTAGGTTGTGGAGGTGGTGATAGACATAAGGTTGATGATTTGATCAATTGTATGCTTCATTTTCATAAATAAATACATGTGACCAGTATGGGGAACCTTAAGGGAACATTTATAGTCAACGGGGAAGGGCTTCCATTAAATCAAGTTAAAGTCCCAGGTAATTTTTAAAATTTTAATTGTTTCATTTCCTCTATGTAGAAATATATAAATCATCTAAATTATTATTTTAAAATTAATAATCATATAATCTTTTTTCGTGTAGGGAAAAACAATTTTTATAGATCCTTGGAGAATAAGGTCTTGTTGATTTTTGGGCCCACCATACGGGAGAGGTGGAATTCCCAGAATTCCAACCTCAAAAAAGAATTGATGGATTATATTGAAAGCCTTTTTGGTGTAGAAACATTTAATAAGACCTTGGCCACTGCCGCAGTTGGCCAATATTTAAAATATATGTGAGTAACATATAGAAAACACTTGAAAAAAAATGATAGGTACGAGCATCCTATGATGATTCCAAAGAGGGAGTGGAAGCCCCTCATTGAGGATGCAAAAGAGAAGAAATTGACAGATGAAGGAAAAACAACCGCTAGTCCCAGAAGGTAAATTACAATTTCAATTCAATACCTTCAATTTTTTTTAGATGTAAATCAAATTGTGGTATATATTAACATACTTGAAACTTTTGATGATAGGTTGATTGAAACGTTAAAGGAAACAAAAGAAAGGATTGCCAAATGTGGCCAGTACAAGCTAATCCAGGGCAACTACTTCAAGTTGTAGTCACGAATTGTAAGTACACAAATATCTTATTTGTATCACCTTCAAATTTTTAGGTAATTTCAACGAATAACATTAAAAATACATGCTCTTATGCAATGTAGGGTGAAAAATTCGGTACTAAAACCATGGAGGAAGACATCCAACTTGGTTACAAGTACAACTATAAAGTTGTAGTTGAACACCGAAAAATCTTGGGGAATTTACCAAGAACCACTTTGTAGTATAAGGTAAATAAAATTCAATCCACATTAACCATTATTATTAATATAATACAGTAATGTTTGATATCATCGATAAATTTAATGTGTTACAACATTCACTACTACATTGGGTGGAAATTACAACGAAATATTACAACAGTTTAAATTTCATCATATTTTTTTTTCTTTTCTTGGACTAAATTTAATTTTTTTTCTGGGGTCCAACTGTTCGTCGCTCTAGTGACCAACATTCCATGTTGGTCATTATAGTGAAGAAATTTTTTCTCTACAGAGACCAACCATGATTTAGTCTCTATAGCGACGAAATTAAGTCATTATAATGACCAACTATGGCATGTGTGAGAATGAAACGGTCACTGACTCATTAAGAACCAAGTGTCATTTAGATTCCCAAATAGACAGTGTTGTACGTTGGATATGAAATGCATTAGTTTCATGTTTTGTTCCTTATTTTTTCTAGCTGATTTTAGGTTTCATGCTTTGTCCCTTATTTTTTCTGAACATGCTATATAATTTTCATTACAAATATCTAAATATATACCAAATTATTTGAATAGATTTGTATATTGTATTTATCATGTTTCAATGGATTTATTGTAATACGTCATTACAATGTCAACTCCAGATGAGAAAAGAGAGCTTGTTATGTTAACGTGGAAAATGGTGATTCATGGTGATGGGAAATGTTATTTCCCTTGTTATGAATGCAGGGGTTTTAATGGAAGAAGACTACCTTTAAAAATAGTTGAAAAACATTGTAGGGAGAATGGGCACATTGAAGAGGGCAATGAATATTGTCCCATGGTAAGTAATTAGTTATTATAGATATTTAAGGGTATTATACATTAATTGTTTTTTTTTTTTAATTTATCTTTTAAAATAATATTTGTGATATAATCTAACTGTATTTTATTGCTTCTATCATTTTTATCAAAGAAAAATCATCCTAAGAATGTGATGTCGGATAGCAGTAGACGTTTTCATAGAGATAATACTGAAGAACAAGCTAAACTTAATCATGTTGATAATGATGATCACGTTTTTCCTATGGAAAATGATGATATTAATAATACAATTGATGATGATGGGACAAATAGATTGATCCAAGACATTTATAATGCTCCAATGGATGATGATGTCAACTTGTAGGATGTTAATGATGACAGTGATGAGGACAATGATGATGAATATATTTTGGATAAACCTATCCTTCAAAATGCCACTGAATCCCTATATGAAGGCACAAAAAAAGTGTTCTCTCTCCTGTAATTTTGTTGGTCAACTTGAAGGTATCAAAATGGTTTGTCAAACACATGTATGAAACGGATCCTAAGGTAAGCAACATAATTTTACAGTTTTATGCAATTTTCAACTTTTATTTTATTTTATTTTCAATGCCAATTGATGTCTAAATTAAGGATGCAATATTTATAATGATTAATATAATTTTCAGTATTGATTTGTTTTTTGTGTATTTTTGTTGTAGGTTGATAGGTGAATATTTCTTACCATCACCAAATAAGTTACCTCGCACATATTGATAATTATTTGTCATTCTGAAAGAAATTGGAATGGAATATTAGGCTATTGATGCATGCCCCAATGATCACATCATATATTATGGACAATATGAATCCTAATCGAATTGCCCGCAATGTCAAATCAGTAGATATCCAACTGATCAGTTAACAAAAAAGGTGCCTCACAAGGTTCTTCGTTATATTCCCATAATTCCATGCCTACGGTAACTATTTAGATGTCAGAACATAACATAGTTTATGGATTACCATGCACAGAATAGAAGTGAAGATGATGTTCTTAAAATGCCTGCAGATGCTTCTTTATATAAAAATATCAAAGAAAGATGGCCATTTTTTAAAGAAGAACCTCGTAATGTTAGGATTTCATTGGCAGTTGATGGTGTAAATCCATTTGGTGAGCTCAGGTCTATCTACTCGGTGTGGAATATTTTTGTTATAAACAATAACCTTCCTCCTTGGATGTCAATAAAGAGAGAGCACACAATTTTGGCAATGATTGTTCCAGGTATATTTTTATAACGATATTGTTTTTTTAATGTTTAACATTTCATTTGTCTTGTTCATTACACAATTTCATATATGTATACAAGGTGTAGTAATTATGTGTATTTTTTAACCGTTTCGGTAAGTACCAAGTGAAAGATATGAATGTATATATTGAGGCTCTTATTGCTGAGCTGTTAAAGTTATGGGACGGAATCACTATGTATGACATCTCTAAACCAATAGGTCAAAGAGGATTTCAATTCCATGGGATTCTTACATGGACAATTCACGATGCACTAGGACTAACACATTTTTGTGGCATGTAACACACTATTGCACTTAAATAAGTTAGATGTTGATGATATGATAATGTTTGTTTTTTAAATAATTTCTTGTTATATAAATAATTTTTCCATTGATGCGTATCTTCTAGGTCTTCAAACAAAGGGTAAGTTTGCATGTCCAGTTTGTGTTCCTAGGATGAGATTGCGTTGTTCAATAAGTTTAGGAAAAGAGGTGTTTGATGAATATAGGCACCTTCCCTCTAAGAACCATAGGTATTGAAATAACGATAAACATATTTTCAATGGGAAAGAGGAGAGTGGGATAAAACCACAAAGAATGACACCACACACATGGAAATTGGAATATAATAGATCAAATCGTCAATGTAAGTCAATCTTCATCATCATATGAAATATATTAAATTTTTTAATTATGTTTAATTCTCATGTCTATTGTGTATAATCTAACAATTGTTGTGTTAATTTCAGTTATGTAACATATAGTTGGTCGTCAAGGCATTGATCTGCTTCCACGAGGAATGAAAACTTTCCCCAAACAATTCAGTAGGTTTCCCTACTATGAGAAACTAGAAATAACTTATTTGTTTGACACAATGCATATCGGGAAGAATGTAACATAAATGTTGTGGAGAATCTTTGATGGAAGGCGTGACAAAGAAAAAAATTCTAAAATTTGTAGTGGCATTCAAGAAGCCAATCATGCAATGCTAAATATTATTGATTTAAATAGGACTAATGGAGTCGATCGAAATATCCTCCCATGGTTATTTAAAGAAGATGAAAAAAATGTTGTAAAAGAGCTCATTCGAAAAATTATATTTCCAATAGGATTTTTTTCAAACATCAAGAATATATTAACAAATAAAGGTGAATTTGGCAGGTTAAAAACTCAGGACTGACATACCTTCATCAAGGTAATTTCTTTCGTATATTTTTTTTGGTGGTAATTTATTTCGTAATTTCTTTGTATGTTTCCTTTGTGGTCGCTCAAGCCCTCAGTACACATGATGCCTGACAATGAAATGTAACAATTTGACTACTGAATGATAGTGTTATGTCACCCATGGTTAAGGAAATAACTTAAGGTTCTTAGGTCCTATTTGAATCTTCTTAGAATTGATATTCGTTACATAGTCCTTGAAAAAAGACAAAAGACTTATGTAGAGGATATTAATTTGGTCTTTGTGTGGGACATTTTATGCCATTAGTATGTTTTGTACAAAAATAATGGATCTTGGGGACTACACCATGGTAAAGGAACAAGGAACAAGTAACGAGGAATGAGAAACACAAAAGACAAAATAAGGAACAAAAATTGTACTAGGACTCGACACCAACAACAATGACCTGTGAATGGGGCCAATGTTGAAATTTTTTCAAACAGTTTCTGTATGCACTGAAATTTGTCATGGATAGAATATTTTCATACCTTAACGATATGTGAGGGTTTTTGGACTCGCATTTTATTGACACACCCACTTTCTTCCATCATCAATTCATCATGTAAACCATAAACCCTAATTTTCTTTCAAGGTACATAATTTGGTTGACTCAAGTTTTAAGTTTTCGTCAATCTTTCTTTATTTTTGTTTCAAGTTCTACATTAATGTACATACAATGTATATGTGTCATATTTGTGATGAAAAATTCCTCTTTTTCGTTGATTTTTTAATCAACACTATAAAAATACTAGAGGTGGGCAACAGTGACATGTGAATGGGGACAATGTTGAAATTTTTTCAAACTGTATCTGTATGCATTGAAATTTGACCTGGATAGACTATTCGCATGCCTTAAATATATGGGAGGGTTTCTAGACTCAAATTTCACTCACACACCCACTTTCTTCTGTCATCATATCATCATGGAAACCATAAACCCTATTTTTCATATGTTCTAGTAGATATGTTAATGATTCCAAATTTCGTATTTGTATTTGAATCAAGGTCCAACTAGCTTGCAAAGTATCAAATTTTAATTTCAAGTTGATAAACCAAATTTGAAGTGAATCCAAGCATCATTTGATATCGTCACAAGAGAGACAAATGTAAATAATGTTTGTTAGTATATTTATGGTTCCTTCTACTTGGACTACATATAGACTTCAACTCCGCTTCAAAATCCTTGCCATATGTGCATTGGAAAATCAAAAAGGATTTAGATCCTAGAGTCTAAGAAAGAGATCCAATCCCAAAAACAAGGGTTTCTACAAAAGGAACTAGTCATAAAAATCCAGGGCTAAATTCTCAAGATAATGCTCTATCATAAGGGTACTAGAATGGTTGGTGTCCTTTCTCCAACATTTGAACCCAATTTATACTATCACAAGTTGGTTAATTTTGTTAGAAATAATAATTAGATTTGTACAATTGCACGGATCTCGTAAACCCCACTTAGGAGTGCATAATTAATGCTCATTTTTTACTTTTTACAATTTTTGGAAGACACCCTACCTTTCTTAAAGGAAACACATGGGTATCAGTGCATTTCTCAAAGGAAGAATGTGGGTATGATAAAAAAAAAACAATTTAACATATGTTTCATGTGGATCAAAGATATTTAATGGATAATATCTTGGGAAACAAGGAATCCATGGTCACTGGTAACCAAATAATGTTATAACATGAGGTGCTTTCAACTTCAAAGCACATGCCCTTTAAAGAGCATATTTAATGGTTTAATGGTTATTGGCCTCCTTCATTAACGTTGTACCAATGGATACACTCAACATGGAAAAATAATTATGATATTCCTCTCTGCTCCAAAGGTGTTTTTTTAATTCATATTTTTTACCATGCTGCTTATAAGAAAGTTTTAGAGTACGGTCCCTGATTTTGCGGAAGAGTGGGGATTTTTATATCTCCTTGATTTCCAAATTTTGATCCTAACTTTATGTCAATTACTAGAATGAAACTTTGGGTAAATCTCCAAGATTTTCCATTTCATTCTTTGTATATATCAATTTTTGAGGATATTGATAATACTTTCAGCAGTTACATAAAATCAATTTTGGAAATTTATAACAAGATTATGTACAAACACCTACATATTATATGTTGAAATAGACCTGAGTAAGAGTCTTCCATATAAAATGACCCTCAAATGAAAGTTTTAGGTGGATTCGGGTTTTGAATTATGAGAACATAACATTCTAGTGTTGAATTCATCAACTTATAGGACATCTACACAATATTTATCCCCTTGCACGAGCTCATCCTTCAAGGGAAAAAGGGACCAAATCCATATAAAAAAATTGGAATTTTCCTAAGAAACCAATGTGAGATGATGAAGTTTCTCTTGCTAAGGAAAATCAACAACCATTGACTTAAAAAAAATTGATATAGTCTTCCTAGAAGATTTGATTGGGGAACCTTGTCCTCCCTCAAAGGATGGAGTAGAGGCCATTGATATTGGGTTTTCCTTCTCAAATATGAAAATTGTACCTAATTCCCCTCTAAGGGAATGAAGTGACCTCATGAAACTAACCTATCTGATTCTGATAAGGATATGACATCAAAGTGGTCATCGTGATGTCATACCATGATGTTATAGATGATTAAAATAAAGGCTATGGTAAACATTCCTTGTATCCTTCATTCTTTATTACAAAGACTCACTCTTAGGTTTTCTTCTTCATATATCTATATCAATTATACTTTATAAAAAATTATATATGTTTTGTGTCCTTGAATCTATGAGGATTTACTCCCTCTGTTTTCAAAACATATAAGAATATTTTCAATTAGAAAATCATGATAGAAGGTCATCATCAAGATGATGAACCAATTATTAAATAAAATAATTTTAATTAGTATGTAAACCTTCCTTAAATTACTTCAACATTTCCAATCGCCCATTTAAAAAATACCCCGAGAATCCATGGATATGTTTGTTTTTATTGTTTCAATGGTTGCACATGATGGGTCTTAGGTTCATGGTTGCACATGATATGGTTGTGTTTATTGTTTCAATGGTTTCACATGACTCTTATGAAATTTTTTTTGGTTTTATATAAATAGTTTAGGACCTAGATGTCATATTCTAGGGACCAATGGCCATGCAGAAGGCTACAAATTAACCACAAAACATTCCCTCTATAGGAGGTCAATATCCTTATAGTGGGATATGGGTTCCATTAGAAGATGTTTTGCATGATAGGTGGGTCTCATACCATGATTTGGGGGAGAAATCTAGGGAATTATTCCCTATATTAATATTATTGATCTAATGTGCCACAATCAAGGCCCTAAACCACAACATAGACCCTTTAAAGTGGACCTTTGGCATACAGGTGGAATATAGTCATGAACCTAAGATCCATCCATGATGATCAAGAAGACCTCATATTGTCACCCATATTCAACTAATTGGATGTCAAAGAATCCCTAGAGAGGACTCGTGTCATGGTTTTTATGTGTTTTTAGATTGTGGTTCATGAGCTCGAGAAGGTTTAGTTAGGGATTTAGGCCATTGTTTCCAACTTGCCATATTTATTCCTCTACACCAATTTTCAATGTACAAAACCTAATCATGATGCCTATATCCCTCTTAAAGGCCAATTAAGTTATGTTATGTTGGTTTGGGGACTTGTTCAAGGCTCTTCATGACAACTTGTTCACTCATTCATGGTCTTTTGTGGTGACCTAAGGACTTGCTCATGGTGCTTGAGCTAGATATGGAATAGAAATTGCATTGATTTCATCTTATGATTTTTTTGGTGGTTCTATATAAATAATTTAGGACCTAGATGTCATATTCTAGGGACCAATGTCCATGCACAAGGCTACAAATTAACCACAAAACATGCCCTCTATAGGATACAAATATCCTTAGAGTGCGATATGGGTTCCATTAGAAGATTTTTTGCATGACAGGTGGGTCTCATACCATGGTTCGGGGGATAGATATAGGGAATTATTCTCTAGATTAATATTATTGATATAATGTGCCACAATCAAGGCCTTAAACCACAACATAGACCCTTTAAAGTGGACCTTTGGCATACAAGTGGAATATAGTCATGAACCTAAGACCCATACATGATGATCAAGAAGACTGCATAATGTCACCCATATTCAACTAATTGGATGCCAGAGAATCCCTAGAGAGGAGTCGTGTCATGGTTTTTAGGTGTTTTTGATGGTGGGTCATGAGCTCAAGAAGCTATGACTAAACTCGAATGAACCAACTGATGTTGCTAACGACTAAATTTGGGAAGCTTCAAATTGATATCTGGTGCAACCTTTGCAAGGTAACCATCCATCAAATTTACAACCATTGTAATTTATGTGAGTGATAGAGAGGCATGGAGACCAAATTACAAAGGTCATCTCTCAAACCCTAAAGGAAACACAAGGATAAACCCTAAATCAAGCCCTCCTCAAACTTCCACACTCCTCTCTCCCTCTCACAAGGTTCAAACCTTAAAGGACCCCCTTCTAACTTTTTTGCACTTCCCTTCAAAACCCTAGAAACAAGGAGACAAGACTCTCTTCACCATTTCACTAAAAGATTCATTTCTAGCACAATCAACATAGTTGAGAGAGTGATCCCTAGAACATGAGCACCTTACCAATATTTGAGCCAATTGCAACCAACCTTTTGAGACTTTTTGGAAGGGTTAAATCTCCATTATTTGACCAAGTTAATCAATGATCTTATCTTCCATGATACAAATTGGCCCAATATTCCAAATAAAAATCCCTCTGACATCCCAATGTTTGAGGGTAAACCTAGAGAGTATCCCATATAAGATGTGCCTTGTGAAAATGTGCCTTGTAAAAATCCAATATCAATGATCCAATAAGATGTGCCTTGTGAAAATACAATATCAATGATCCATTTCTTATAGATTAGTTACTAGAATCCCTTCTTCCCCTCATCACCAAGGATGTATCAATGACTATGCCTAGAAATGAGGATGAAGCCATCCAAAAGGAACAACTGTACAATATTATTTATTCCCAATAGGGGTATCTCTATATTATTCTTCCTAATGCCCCCCTACTCTCAGTCAGGTGACAAGGATGTATCCATGACTATATCTAGGGGGCTATTAGTTAGGAATTTTATGTCTCAGGGGCTATGAGTTAGGGATTATTAGTCTCGGGGGTTATGAGTTAGGGATTATATATATATATATTATAATTTATAAATTATAAATTATATAATATATATTATTATATATATATATATATATATATATATATATATATATTATAATTTATAAATTATAAATTATATAATATATATTATTATATATATAATATATAATATATAATATATATTATTATATATATTTAATATATATATTATATTATATATATAAAATAAATAAATAAACCAAAATCGCACTCACCACTACACTATCGCACTCATATTTCGAGCTCGCACTCACCACTACACTATCGCACACAGATTGGATAGGATAGGAGCATGCATGTAGAGTGGAAGGGAGTGGAAGAAAGGAGAAGGAGGGAGAGGAGGAGAAGGAGGGAGAGGTGCACAGGAGGA
>JZKD02S2171447.1:0-15418 GCA_000966675.3 Picea glauca
CGTACATGCGCAACATGTCTTCCAAGGTTTGGTTCGTACGTTCTGTCTGTCCGTCTGTCTTTGGGTGATATGCAGTACTAAAGTTAAGCTGGGTTCCCAAGGCCTCTTGGAAACTCGTCCAAAATTGTCCAGTAAACACCAATCCTCGATCGGATATAATATTTTTAGGCATGCCATGCAGCCTCACAATCTCGCTGATGAAAACTCTCGCTATGTCAGGTGCCTGATACGTCGTACGCACAGGAAAAAAGGGAGCACTCTTCATCATAGTGTCTACTACTACAAAAATCGAGTCATGTCTCCTTGCCGTCAGTGGCAATCCAACAATAAAATCCATCGATATAACTTCCCATTTCGATTCTGGAATGGCATGTGGTTGAAGTAATCCTGCCGGGTGTCTATGTTCAGCCTTTACCTGCTGAAACTCTATACATCTAGCCACAAAGTTAACTATGTCGACCTTCATTCCTTTCCAGAAGAATAAAGGTTTGACGTCTGCCCTCATCTTCATAACTTCCGGGTGAGCCATGTAAACTGCTCTATGAGCCTCACTCAAGATCAACATCCTCAACTCGTCATTTGACGGTACGTAAATCCGACTTCTAAACCTCAATAAACCGTCGCTATCAAGTGAATATCCCTCATAACGTGGTACCATCATTGCGTTTTGTCTGATAAAATCCTTGACTTCTGTGTACCAGTCATCATCACGCTGTAAGGTGAGAATATTCTCACATAGATTTTTCCGAAGAGGTAACACCGAAAAGATGCATGGCCTCCGACTCAAAGCATCAACCACTCGGTTCACTGTTCCCTTTATGTAATTAATCTCAAAATCGTATTCACTAAGCAATTCCGACCAACGCCGTTGTCGCGCGTTCAGGTTGCTTTGGGTAAAAATGTGTTGTAGTCCACAATGATCTGTCTTTAATTCAAATTTTCGTCCAATAAGGTAGTGTCTCCAAACCTTCAAGTCATATACGATGGCTAATAACTGCAAATCGTGCATCGCGTAGTTCTCCTCATGCCTTCTTAGCTTCCTCGAAATGTACGCAATAACTCGTCTGTCTTGCATCAAGACTCTGCCTAAACCTTCCTTGAATGCATCAGTGCATACCAAGAAGTCTACGTCCATGTCAGGGACCTTTAGTATCGGCACGGTTGTCAAAAAATCTTTGAGCCTCCGAAATTTTTCCACGCATTTCTTTGTCCAAACAAACTTCTTGTTTTTCTTCTGCAATTCCATGATCGGATTTGCTATCTTCGAAAAACCCTCGACAAACCGTCGATAGTATCCTGCTAATCCCATAAAACTACGCACTTCTGTGACATTCGTTGGCACAGGCCATTCCATAATAGCCTCAACCTTGACTGGATCCACGGCGATACCCTCGCCGGAGATGACATGCCCTAAGTAGTGAATTCTCGATTGGTAAAAAGAGCATTTGGACAATTTCCCATACAATTTGTTTTCTTGTAAACATTGTCGTACCAAGCGCAAGTGCTCATCATGTTCCTCCATCGTCCGTGAGTAGATCAAAATATCGTCAATGAATACTTGGACGAACTTGTCCATGTATTCGCGAAACACCCCGTTCATCAAACTCATGAATACCCCTGGGGCGTTTGTCAGTCCAAAAGGCAAAACAGTAAACTCGTAATGTCCAAATCTCGTCTTAAATGCGGTCTTANACCAAGAAGTCTGCGTCCATGTCAGGGACCTTTAGTATCGGCGCGGTTGTCAACAACTCTTTGAGCCTCCGAAATGCTTCCGCGCATTTCTCCGTCCAAACAAACTTCTTGTTTTCCTTCTGCAATTCCATGATCGGATTTGCTATCTTCGAAAAACCCTCGACAAACCGTCAATAGTATCCTGTGAATCCCATAAAACTATGCACTTCTGTGACATTCGTTGGCGCAGGCCATTCCATAATAGCCTCAACCTTGGCTGGATCCACGGCGATACCCTCGCCGGAGATGACATGCACTGAGTAGTGAATCCTCGACTGGTAAAAAGAGCATTTGGACAACTTCCCATACAATTTGTGTTCTTGTAAACATTGTAGTACCAAGCGCAAGTGCTCATCATGTTCCTCCGTCGTCTGTGAGTAGATCAAAATATCGTCAATGAATACTTGGACGAACTTGTCCAAGTATTCGTGAAACACCCCGTTCATCAAACTCATGAATACCCCTGGGGCGTTTGTCAGTCCAAAAGGNGAGAACCTGCTCGCCTCCCTGGGGGTTAGACCCCTCAGGCGTGGATGCTGCTGGAGGCGTCTCGCCTCCTCCCCTAGCACCCCGTCGTCTGCCTCCGCAGCGTCCTCTAACCATGGTTACCTGCACGCACACAATCAAATCGATCAAAAACAGTATAATAAAACCAACTCATGTCAACGAAATCCGCAGCGAACCCCAAGTCGCGGGTCGAACCGGCTCTGATACCATATGTAACAACACTCCTATGTTAAGGACAACTACTTTGACATCAGGTGCAATTTTTTTTTTGTTTTAACCGTGTGTGCGTGCATGTAGAAGAAACAACCCCCTCGATCCTACATCACCCCTCGAACCAACAGGACGCAAGTAAGACATACGTAATCAAGACAACACGACATAACAGTGACAACAAGGAAATAATGCCCCTGGACACAAGGCGTGCAACTAGCAGCAATAAGCAGAAATAGACACCAGAGGTTAGGTACAGTACTATCGCAGAAGGAAAGAATCCAACAGTAGAGTCACAGTAGTGAAACTGCGCCTTTAAACAGCCCGAGACTACTGATACGGCTCAGAGTGTGTCGCAAGAGTGGAACTATGCCTTTAAACAACCCGGGACTCTTGATACAGCACTGGATTCTTGATGTAGGGAAGCGTACATACATAAATGCTAGGGCTACTGAAGGTGACTAATTCCCGCCCGACACAAGAAGTCCAACCTGCAATTATTACAACTCAGCGCATCAATAGACAACAGAGAAACCTTGTCTACTAAGGAAAACACGAGACCAGGACTCAGACCACAACAACCGTTATTATGACCAGGCACTAAATCTGACTTCAAGGGACAATGGTTACCGACCCCACTAATAAAATCATACATCCATGCGCAACAATAATTAAATAAGCATCCCATCATTAAGACGACAGGGCATTTATCTAAGACTCAAGATATTAGTTATAGACCCAAAGCTCCGTTTAAATTCTAAGTTCGACGAGATACCATTACCTATCAAATCATCAAGACCATCTTAGATTCTCATTTTAAAATGCGATAAGGTACTACATTTACCCCTTTATCAACAATGTATNACATGAGGTTCGCCTTTGGGAACCCAAATCATTGGAGAATGCATTTAAGGTGGAAAGAAATGTTGAAAGTAAAAATATGGCTATGGCTACTTGGCGCAACGTTCCCCGCTCCTCGGAGAACGGTCACGATCACCAGGACCTTCCCTAACCTTGGCCCAAAGAACGTGAATGCTCTTCAAATTCCCGGTCAGGAATTCTTCACCCACACTAGTCTCCTCCCACGATCTCCCCTTCACTTCTCGGGAAATCGGGTTTCGCGATTTTGCGAATCTTGCTGACACGTTTTCATGAAAATAAAAACCCCGAACTCCGAACTCCGATGCACGTGTGATATCCTCCTGTCACGTTACCTCTCATTCCGTATATCGGGGATCGCGTGATCGTGATTTTGTCGTTCACAATTCCTTTGTAATGGAAAGTCCTGAACGTCGAATCCCGATCTCTTGGGATCTCATGCCACCTGTATTCCACTAACACACGCGGTCCCACACTGCCACATCACTTCGGGATTTCACGGATCGTGAATCCCCGATGCTAGAGTTCCTCGACGTCGTGAATACCAAATCCCCGAACCCCGATTCCTAGGGATCCTTCGACGCATGTCCAACCAAATCAATGGTTCTGATTAGATCGGTAAATCGTTGATTCACGATTTCAACGAGTGCAAAACTCTTACCTCTGGGAAACCCGATATGTCAAATCCCGATGGCTCTTGGTCCTCCGTGTGCCAAGAGATAAAACTCGCGCCACTTCTTCCCGAATCTGACGGTCAGCAGGATTTCACGAATCTCCTCAACAAGTTATGGCCATCAATTTTCCTCCCTGAGGATTTCTCCTGCTCCAAATCTCTATCCTGCTCGAGCCTTTCCTGGATCTGTCTCCACAATGTTCACAAAGGAACTGTCCCACCTGAGCTTAATTTCTCCCACTCCTTCAGAGGAATGTCTGTGCACTCCTTGCGCTCGACCCAATAGCTCTCGACGTATTGAGTTCTTCCAGACTCTGTGCACTCTCTGCAATAGTAGTCCTTAGATTCCTGCTCAGATCCACAAATGAGACTTCTGGTTCTTCCTGCACTTCTCCTGTACGGCTCCACCAACCCAAATCGACTTCTGGGCAAATGAGAATAAGGGTTTAACTGTCTAGCCTCATCAACGCACTCTATGCGGATGAATTCAACTACACTCTATGCAGGAATCTCCTGGCTCAAACAAAGAAACAATTGAAACTCATTTTCCTCTCTGTCAGACTTCAGTAAACCTCTGAAATCACATGCACAGCATATTCAAAAGCAAATGCATACAAGGAAAAAAAAACATTCAAGAGCATATGAGCATCATACACAGAGAAACAACACCAAGCATGAAATTGAATCACAGGATCTTCTATTAATTCAAAAATATTTGTACATGGGTGTTCTTCACAAATTCTCCGCTGCTCTTCTCTTCTTGCTCCCTGAATGAATGATCCTTGCTAATGTTACAATGTACAAAGGAGGGTGCCTATATTCCGTTTTCCCTCTCGAATTCTACAACTATCAAATCTACAATTAATTACTATCTAACAACATTAAATTTATTAAATGCCTTCCTATCTACTAAGGACGAGAGCTTATCTGCTCAAGGTCCATTTACAATATACAAAGTGCACCTCATTAACTCTTCACATTTATGTTTGGCGCAACGACATCAAGGTGAAATTCAAAAAGAAGTTTGTTGGCTTGTCCAATTGTTCTCCGCTCTTGCACTGTCTCGCTTGACATGAGCGATGCTCCTACATCATACTCCTCGGCTTGAAAACTTTCATGGGCTCCTGTCCATGAGCTCCTGCACAGTTTTTCCATGCCTCTGTATAACTGCTTCTATTTCCTAGCTAGCGTCCTCGATTGGGTGATTCTTCCACTTCACCAGGTACTCAAAATACTGCTTTCGCCTGGTCTTCTTGCCCAATCGCTTGTCCAGTATGCACTCCATCTGCGGTTTCTATGCAGATGGTAATTACTTCTGCCACTGGATCACTGGTTCCTCAGTTCCAGTCTCTGGTTCTCCATCCCTGTAGGGGTATAAATCCGAAACATTAAAAATCAGAGATATCCTGATGCCATCCGACAACTCAATTTCATATGCATTCTCCCCAAATTTCTTCAGGACTTTGCATGGCCCAATTTTCTTCATCTTGAGCTTGTTATATGTTCCCCTTGGGAACCTTTCCTTTCTTAAGTGTGCCAGAACCAAATCACCAACTTCAAATTGAAGTTGTCTCTTCCGTTGATCGGCTCTGCGCTTATACTCCTGATTTTCATCCATCTGTCGCTGCTTCACCTTCGTCAGCGCTCACGCTGCTAGTCGAAGCCTGTTCTGAATCTTGCAATTCAGAAAATCCTCTCAGTTGTGTTCCATACAAAATATGGAATGGGCTTCTGTCTGTACTCCGATTTACCAAGTCATTGTACTCGAATTCCGCCTGTGGTAATATCTGGTCCCAACTGCTATGGTGTTCTGTCACCAAGCTTCTCAATAGATCCCCCAGACTTCTGTTCACCACCTCGGTTTGCCCTTCCGTCTGCGGATGGTAAGCTGAGCTAAATGCCAAATTAGTTCCCAGATTCTTCCATAGCATCCTCCAAAAATGACCTATGAACTTCTTATCCCTGTCCGAGACTATGCTTCTCGGCAATCCATGCAATTTGACGATTTCTTTGAAAAACAAGTTTGTGATGTGGGTCGCATCACTGGTCTTATGACACGGAATAAAATGTGCCATATTTGAAAACCTATCTACCACCACAAAGATGGAATCAACCCCTCTCTGCGTTCTCGGCAATCCCAGAACAAAATCCATGCTGATCGCCTCCCATGGCCTCTTAGGTATGGGAAATGGCTGATAAAAACCCATGTTCTGCTTTCTGCCTTTTGAATGTTGACAAATTCGACATCTGTCAACGAATCGTTTAACATCTTCTCGCATGCCCAGCCAAAAATACGATTCCCTCAGCTTCATGAATGTTTTGTCATGTCCAAAATGAACTGCCAATCCGCCACTATGCTTTTCCTTTACCAAATTCTCCCTCATGGAGAAATTCAGAATGCACAGTTGATTGCCCCTAAACAACAATCCTTCCTGGATCATATAATCCAGCCACAGACTTCAATCTCTGAGAACTGGATTCTCAGCTACCCCGTATGCTTCTGCAAAATCTGCATCACCTGCATACATGTCCTTCAGATTTTCAAAACCCAATGTTTTGAATTTGAACTCCTGCAACAACAAACATTTCCTGCTCAAAGCATCATCCACTTTGCTAGCAGTCCCTGAAATGTGTTTGATCACAAATGTGAAATTCTGCATGTACTCTACCCATTTTGCATGCTTCTGGTTCAACTTCTCTTGTTGACTTACAAACTGCAANACATGAGGTTCGCCTTTGGGAACCCAAATCATTGGAGAATGCATTTAAGGTGGAAAGAAATGTTGAAAGTAAAAATATGGCTATGGCTACTTGGCGCAACGTTCCCCGCTCCTCGAAGAACGGTCACAATCACCAGGACCTTCCCTAACCTTGGCCTGAAGAACGTGAATGCTCTTCAAATTCCCGGTCAGGAATTATTCACCCACAGTAGTCTCCTCCCACGATCTCCCCTTCACTTCTCGGGAAATCGGGTTTCGCGATTTTGCGAAGCTCGCTGACACGTTTTTATGCAAATCAAAACCCTGAACTTCGAACTCCGATGCACGTGTGATATCCTCCTGTCACGTTACCTCTCATTCCGTATATCGGGGATCGCGTGATCACGATTTTGCTGTTCACAATTCCTTTGTAATGGAAAGTCCCGAACGTCGAATCCCGATCTCTTGGGATCTCATGCCACCTGTATCCCACTAACACACGCGGTCCCACACTGCCACATCACTTCAAGATTTCATGGATCATGAATCCTCGATGCTAGAGTTCCTCGACGTCGAGAATCCAGAATCCCCGAACCCCGATTCCTAGGGATCCTTCGACGCGTGTCCCACCAAATAAATGGTTCTAATTAGATCGGGAAATCGTCAATTCGCGATTTCAACGAGTGCAAAAATCTTACCTCCGGGAAACCCGATATGTCGAATCCCGATGGCTCTTGGTCCTCCGTGTGCCAAGAGATAAAACTCGCGCCACTTCTTCTCGAATCTGACGGTCAACAGTATTTCGCGAATCTCCTCAGCGAGTTATGGCCGTCGATTTTCCTCCTTGAGGATTTCTCCTGCTCCAAAGCTCTGTCCTGCTCGAGCCTTTCCTAGATCTATCTCCACAATGTTCACGAAGGAACTGTCCCTCCTGAGCTTAATTTCTCCCACTTTTTCAGAGGAATGTCTGCGCACTCCTTGCGCTCGACCCAATAGCTCTCGACGTATTGAGTTCTTCCAGACTATGTGCACTCTCTGCAACAGTATTCTTTAGCTTCCTGCTCAGATCCACAACTGAGACTTTCGGTTCTTCCTGCACTTCTCCTGTACGGCTCCACCAACCCAAATCGACTTCTGGGCAAATGAGAATAAGGGTTTAACTGTCTAGCCTCATCAACGCACTCTATGCGGATGAATTCAACTACACTCTATGCAGGAATCTCCTGGCTCAAACAAAGAAACAATTGAAACTCATTCTCCTCTCTCTCGGACTTCAGTAAACCTATGAAATCACATGCACAGCATATTCAAAAGCAAATGCATACAAGGAAAAAAAAACATTCAAGAGCATATGAGCATCATACACAGAGAAACAACACCAAGCATGAAATTGAATCACAAGCTCTTCTATTAATTCAAAAATATTTGTACATGGGTGTTCTTCACAAATTCTCCGCTGCTCTTCTCTTCTTGCTTCCTGAATGAATGATCCTTGCTAATGTTACAATGTACAAAGGAGGGTGCCTATATTCCGTTTGCCCTCTCGAATTCTACAACTATCAAATCTACAATTAATTCCTATCTAACAACATTAAATTTATTAAATGCCTTCCTATCTACTAAGGACGAGAGCTTATCTGCTCAAGGTCCATTTACAATATACAAAGTGCGCCTCATTAACTCTTCACATTTATGTTTGGCGCAACCACATCAAGGTGAAATTCAAAAATAAGTTTGTTGGCTTGTCCAGTTGTTCTCCGCTCTTGTGCTGGCTCGCTTGACATGAGCGATGCTTCTACATCATACTCCTCGGCTTGAAAACTTTCATGGGCTCCTGTCCATGAGCTCCTGCACGTTTTTTCCATGCCTCTGTATAACTGCTTCTATTTCCCAGCTAGCGTCCTCGATTGGGTGATTCTTCCACTTCACCAGGTACTCAAAATACTGCTTTCGCCTGGTCTTCTTGCCCAATCGCTTGTCCAGTATGCACTCCATCTGCGGTTTCTATGCAAATGGTAATTGCTTCTGCCACTGGATCACTGGTTCCTCAGTTCCAGTCTCTACTTCTCCAGCCCTATAGGGGTATAAATCCAAAACATTAAAAATCAGAGATATCCTGATGCCATCCGGCAACTCAATTTCATATGCATTCTCCCCAAATTTCTTCAGGACTTTGCATGGCCCAATTTTCTTCATATTGAGTTTGTTATATGTTCCCCTTGGGAACCTTTCCTTCCTTAAGTGTGCCAGAACCAAATCACCAACTTCAAATTGAATTTGTCTCTTCCGTTGATCAGCTCTGCGCTTATACTCCTGATTTTCATCCATCTGTCGCTGCTTCACCTTCGTGTGAAGTTCTCTCATGGCTTCAGTGAACTTGTCAGCGCTCACGCTGCTAGTCGAAGCCTATTCTGAATCTCGCAATTCAGAAAATCCTCTCAGTTGTGTTCCATACAAAATCTGGAATGGGCTTCTGTCTGTACTCCGATTTACCGAGTCGTTGTACTCGAATTCTGCCTGTGGTAATATCTGGTCCCAACTGCTATGGTGTTCTGTCACCAAGCTTCTCAATAGATCCCCCAGACTTCTGTTCACCACCTAGGTTTTCCCATCCGTCTGCGGATGGTAAGATGAGCTAAATGCAAAATTAGTTCCCATATTCTTCCATAGCATCCTCCAAAAATGACCTATGAACTTCGTATCCCTGTCTGAGACTATGCTTCTCGGCAATCCATTCAATCTGACGATTTCTTTGAAAAACAAGTTTGCGATGTGGGTCGCATCACTGGTCTTATGACACGGAATAAAATGTGCCATCTTTGAAAACTTATCTACCACCACAAAGATGGAATAACCCCTCTCCGTGTTCTCGACAATCCCAGAACAAAATCCATGCTGATCGCCTCCCATGGCCTCTTAGGTATGGGCAATGGCTGATAAAAACCCGCATTCTGCTTTCTGCCTTTTGAATGTTGACAAATTCGACATCTGTCAATGAATCGTTTAACATCTGCTCACATGCCCGGCCAAAAATACGATTTTCTCAGCTTCATGAATGTTTTGTCATGTCCAAAATGACCTGCCAATCCACCACTATGCTTTTCCTTCACCAAATTCTCCCTCATGGAGCAATTCGGAATGCAAAGTTGATTGCCCCTGAACAACAATCCTTCCTGGATCATATAATCCAGCCACGGACTTCGATCTCTGAGAACTGGATTCTCAGCTGCCCCGTATGCTTCTGCAAAATCTGCATCACCTGCATACATGCCCTTCAGATTTTCAAAACCCAACGTTTTGAATTTGAACTCCTGCAACAACAAACATTTCCTGCTCAAAGCATCAGCCACTTTGCTAGCAGTCCCTGAAATGTGTTTGATCACAAATGTGAAATTCTGCATGTACTCTACCCATTTTGCATGCTTCTGGTTCAACTTCTCTTGTTGACTTACAAACTGCAATGCATGATTGTCACTGTACAAAACGAATTCCTTGGGTATCAAGTAATGCCTCCATTTTTTCAATGTCTGTATGATGGCATAAAATTATTTATCATACGTGGAGTACTTCAGCTTTGCATCATCCAACTTCTCACTGAAATATGCCACTGGCCTGTCATCCTGACTCAAGACCTCGCCTATAGCATATCCGCTGGCATCACATTTCACTTGAAATGTTTTCTGGAAATCAGGCAACACCAGAATTGGTTGCTCTGTGATCTTCCACTTCAACAGATTGAAGCTCCTTTCAACCTCTCTTGTCCAATGAAAAACTTTATGTCGCTTCTTCACTGTGTCCATCATTGCTGTGCTAATTCCATTGAAATTTCGAATGAATTTTTTGTAGAAACTAGCCAGTCCATGGAAACTCCTCACCTCGAAAACATTTCTCGGTGATGGCCAATTCTTTATCACTTCCACCTTCTCAGAATCCATCTTTAACTCATTAGCCGAAATAACAAAACCCAGATATATGAGTTCTGTCTTCATGAAGGAACACTTCTTCATGTTGACCAACAACTTCTCCTGCTGTAGTCTTCTCATCACAATGGCCAAATGCCTTAAATGCTCAGCCTTTGTTTTACTGAAAATCAATATGTCGTCGAGATATACGACTACAAACTTCCCGATGAATTCCCTCAGGACTTCATTCATCAGCCTCATGAATGTGCTTGGCGCGTTTTTCAAACCAAACGGCATGACCAGCCATTCATACAAACCCTCGTTTGTCTTGAATGTTGTCTTCCATTCATCACCCTCTCTCATGCGAATCTGATGATATCCGCTCTTCAGATCAATCTTCGAAAAATAATTTGCCCTGCTGAGGCAATCCATCAGATCATCCATTCTTGGCAGTGGAAATCTGTACCTGATGGTGATTTTGTTTATCTCCCTGGAGTCTATACACATTCTCCAGCCTCCATCCTTCTTAGGACTTAGTACTGTCGGAACAACACACAGACTGAGACTCTCCCTGACCAGTCCTTTATCCAACAGATCCTGTACCTGCCTCTTGACCTCCTCATTCTCCTGCGGTGTCAACCTGTATGCAGCCTTATTTGGCAAGCTTGCTCCCGGTATGAGGTCAATATGGTGAATCACACTTCTCATCAGTGACAACGAATGTGGTAGTTCGTCCACGATGATATCAGCGAACTCTCCCAGCAGTTCCTGAATCTCTTCTGGCAAGTCATCCACTCTTTTGCTAGTCAGGACAATTCTCAGCTTCCTGACAACAAAGAATTGTGGATCTTCATTCTTCTCCATCTCTGTGAGAAGTTCCTTCCCACTCATGAGAAGTATTGTGCTGTTTACTTCTGGCTTCACTTCTTTATCTTTTATTGGAAGCAATTTATGGATTCTCCCATCCTTTTCCAAAGTGTATGTGTTCATCCTTCCGTCATGAACCACATTTCTGTCATACTGCCATGGTCTACCCAGCAATATATGACATACATCCATGGGAATAACATCACACATAATCTCATCATGGTAATTCCCTATCTTAAATTTAACTAAGAATTGTTTCGTAACACTTACCCGGTGTCCTTTCTGTAACCACGAGACTTTATATGGACTCGGGTGCTTAGTTGTTTCCAGCTCCAGCTTTTCCACCATCTCGGTCGAAATGAGATTGTCAGTGCTCCCACTATCCACAATGACTTTGCATTTCATGTCCTTGGCTGTGCAAGCCGTTATGAACAGTCTTCTCCTCTCCACTGAGATTTCCACCTCTTTTTCAGGTGTCAAAAGGATTTTATGCATCCCAAGTGATCTTCCGTTGTCTGCATCTTCGTTCTCAGCATCACGCCTCTGCGCCTCAGTGATGTGAGTTTCTCCTCTGTCCGACTTCCTGTCTGGACAATCAACAGCTTTGTGTTCGTCCTTTCCACACGTGAATCATGTGATGACTCCTCCTCTGCCTCGTCCTCTACCTCTGGTACGAGGAAATGTGTTGGCATCAGCATAACCGCCACCCTGTTCGGTATGTTGCCTCCTCGGCTCAACATATTGCTGCCTCTGTTGTGAGGTTCCGCCCCTTTCCATCTTACCCTGAGGCTTCCTCTATTCCTCCTTGGGCTTCTGTGTTCTTTCTTGGGCAACCGCCTTGCCTCTGGGCTGGCTTTTGCCTCGCCCTCACTGTCCCTGCTTACAGCTCATCTTTTCTTCGGCTTTCAGAGCCATCTAGTACGCATTCTCAACTATTCGGATGGTAACCATGCTCAATTCATCCTGAATGTCATACCTCAGACCATTCAGATATCTCACCACCTTCTCATCATCGCTCTCTCGATGACCCGCTCTGATGTTCAGTTGGTACAACTCCTCAGTGTATTCTTTGACTGTCATCAACTTCTGTCTCAGGTTTTGCATTCACCTGAACAGTGTGATCTGGTAATCCCTTGGGATGAATTTCTCTTTCATCTTTGCGATCATCCGATCCCAACTCTTAATTTTATGTTTTCCTTTGCAGCGCCTGTCAGCCTGCAACTCATCCCACCATAAGGCTGCATGTCCTTTCAACTTCGTGACAGCATGCATTACCTTCTTGTCCTCTTCAATATCTTCATAGTCGAAGTAGATTTCAAGAACGCAGATCCAATCCAACAACTCTTCTGCATCCAGGCTTCCCTCGTAGACTGGAATATCCATCTTGGTCTTTGAGCTCATTCTGGCAATGGCCTTGATCAACCGCTCGGTCGATGCGTCCTCTACTGTGACTTCCTCTGTATGTCCAACTTCCTCTTCCACCTCGGAATCACTGAACTCTCCAGCGCCGACTCTGTGTCTTTGCGCTCTCTCCATCTCCTCAAGCCTTGCTCGGATATCTCTCATTTGGCGTTCCATTTCTGGATTCCCTGTCGGCCTACCTCTTCTTCGGGCATCCCTGTCTTCTCGATCAGGTGACTGCCTTTCTCTTCTGGGCGACATTATGTCTTCCCTTCCTCTCTGCTATAGAAAACAAGGAATTCTTGGCTCTGATACCACTCTGGCGCAACGTTCCCTGCTCCTCGGAGAACGGTCACGATCACTAGGACCTTCTCTAACCTTGGCCCGAAGAACGTGAATTCTCTTCAAATTCCTGGTCGGAAATTATTCACCCATAGTAGTCTCCTCCCACGATCTCCCCTTCACTTCTCGGGAAATCGGGTTTCACGATTTCGCGAAGTTCGCTGACACTTTTTTGTGCAAATAAAAACCTCGAACTTCGAACTTCGATGCACGTGTGCTATCCTCCTGTCACGTCACCTCTCACTCCATATATCGGGGATCGCATGATCACGATTTTTTCGTTCACAATTCTTTTGTAATGGAAATTCCCGAACGCCGAATCCCGATCTCTCGGGATCTCATTCCACCTGTATCCCACTAACACACGTGGTCCCACACTGCCACGTCACTTCGGTATTTCAAGGATCGTGAATCCACGATGCCAGATTTCCTCGATGTCGAGAACCCTTAATCCCCGAACCCTGATTCCTAGGGATCCTTCGACGCGTGTCCCACCAAATCAATGGTTTCGATTAGATCGGTAAATCGCCGATTCGCAATTTCAACAAGTGCAAAAATCTTACCTCTGGGAAACCCGATATGTCAAATCCCAATGGCTCTTGGTCCTCCGTGCGCCAATGGATAAACCTCGCGCCACTTCTTCCCGAATCTGACGGTCAACGGGATTTCGCGAATCTCCTCAGCGAGTTATGGCCGTCGATTTTCCTCCTTGAGGATTTCTCCTGCTCCAAAGCTCTGTCCTGCTCGAACCTTTCCTGGATCTGTCTCCACAATGTTCACAAAGGAACTGTCCCTCCTGAGCTTAATTTCTCCCACTCCTTCAAAGGAATGTCTACGCACTCCTTGCGCTCGACCCAACAACTCTCGACGTATTGAGTTCTTCCAGACTCTGTGCACTCTCTGCAACAGTAGTCCTTAGCTTCCTGCTCAGATCCACAACTGAGACTTCCAGTTCTTCCTGCACTTCTCCTGTACAGCTCCACCAACCCAAATCGACTTCTTGGCAAATGAGAATAAGGGTTTAACTATTTAGCCTCATCAACGCACTATATGCGGATGAATTCAACTGCACTCTATGCAGGAATCTCCTGGCTCAAACAGAGAAACAATTGAAACTCATTCTCCTCTCTCTCAGACTTCAGCAAACCTTTGAAATCACATGCACAACATGTTCAAAAGCAAATGCATACAAGGAAAACAAAACATTCAAGAGCATATGAGCATCATACACAGAGAAACAACACCAAGCATGAAATTGAATCACAGACTCTTCTATTAATTCAAAAATATATGTACATGGGTGTTCTTCACAAATTCTCCGCTGCTCTTCTCTTCTTTCTCCCTGAATGAATGATCCTTGCTAATGTTACAATGTACAAAGGAGGGTGCCTATATTCCATTTTCCCTCTCGAATTCTACAACTATCAAATCTACAATTAATTCCTATCTAACAACATTAAATTTATTAAATGCCTTCCTATCTACTCAGGACGAGAGCTTATCTGCTCAAGGTCCATTTACAATATACAAATTTCACTTCATTAACTCTTCACATTTATGTTTGGCACAACCACATCAAGGTGAAATTCAAAAAGAAGTTTGTTGGCTTGTCCAGCTGTTCTCCGCTCTTGCGTTGGCTCGCTTGACGTGAGCGATGCTCCTGCATCACTACTAGAAGGACCAATCCTAAAATATATAGAGAGAACAATGCTCCTTCTTCTAAAACACCCCAACCTACAAGGTTGACACCTCAACAATTGGAGGAAAGAAAAGAAAAAGGTTTATTCTTTAATTGTGACAACAAGTACAGTAAGGGACATAAGTTTGGTGAGAAGAAATTATTCTACATAGATTGTGAAGAGGAAGAAGAACAATAACCATCTCAAGATGAAAACGTAGAAGCAATTTTGTCTAAAGAGTTGACTCCCACGATATCGTGTAATGCATTGGATGGAATTAGCACTACTCAAACCCTCAAGATCGAAGGATACATCAAAAAGAAAAAGGTAATAGTCCTAATTGACTCTGGCAGTACTCATAATTTTATTCACTATAAATTAGCCAAAGCGCTCAATTGCTTTGTATATCCAATGCCAAAGTTTCAAGTAATGATTGCAGATGGAGGAACTATCAATTGCTCAGGAAAATGCAATAAGATCAATCTTACTATGGGGGAATATGCAATGAATAGTCCAATGATTTCTATA
>JZKD02S2171458.1:22695-42307 GCA_000966675.3 Picea glauca
AGGATCTAACTAAAAATTTCAACTCTAATTACAACTAGAACTTGTAAACAACTTGATTAGATCACTCATTAATTACAATTTGTAAACATTTCTATGACTTGAGTGAATTTGGTTTTAAGTATCGGTCCATGACTTATCTTCAATTCAACCTTAATAAAAATATGGTTCATATCAAAAAAGAAAATAACCATTTATTACACTTGGCAACAATATCTTTAACTAAAACAACAAAACTTTATAAGTGAAACTATGACTAATGATTATAATTGAAGTGGAATAGCTCTATAAAAAAAACCTTTGAAATTTGTAACTGGTAGGTGGTTGTGCATGGATTCCCATGTGCACTAAAACTGGAGTGCAATCTAGAATACAATTGGATCAACTGGCATAAGTCCTGAATTCCTTTTCCTCTTGACAATAGTAGACTCCTCAGATTATCTCTTTCAAGAACATGCATGTTTTTTTATGCTTCTTTTGCAGCTTCTAGTACTTCTTTTGTAGCTTAGTATGAAACATTTCAAGATCTTTCTTATGTTTTTATAGACTTTGAATTTGTTGTTTCAAAATTTGTGCCTGGTGGCTATCATCTATAGATTTTTCATCTTTGACCTTTGGTTGGATCAAAACAAGTACCTTACTTCTATCCTTTATCCATTGTTCTTCCTCTATGACATATTTTTTGAGGTCAATGGACAACTCAGATTTTATTAACCTCATCTCCTATCTGGGTGCTATCTTGAAATTTTTGTCATGTGTCTCCCTCATAGGTTCCTTCATCTTCAATATTTTTCCTTTAATATCTGGTTTGGTATCATGTGAAACCTACTCAGGAACTAGCTCTGTATCCGGGGTTATGCCATCATATTCCTTCTCGGTGTCTGGGCCAAGGTCCATTACATTTTATTCTAAATCCAAGTCTGCAGGGTACTCTGTGTTTACAACAACATATTTTATCCTTGTAGTTTCCCCTTTACATTTTTTCCTTGCCTTGTCCCCTATCATCCTTTCCAATGTGTGGATATCCATCTCTTCCATATTGGAAAATCCATAGATTTCCTCTTTAGTGTCCTCATCCTCAATTACAATGGGTTGTTGGTCTTTTAAGGATGGATTAAAAACTTCCTTGGAATTCAACTTCAATTGATTTGTGAGCCTGGTTTTTCTATTAGGTTTATTGGGAATTTTAGGGTCCTGGCTCCCTTTCCTCTTTATACTCGGCTTCAGGGGATTCCTTAATCAAGGTTTCTATAGGCACACATTCTACAACAACTATCATGGGAATTTTTTTTTTAGTTTTCTTTTGCCTCCTTGTTTTTTTCTTGGAAGTTTTATCTTGTTGCATTGTAGTGGTCACAAGTTCATCTTCATAACGGTCAAGTGAAAATGGACCTGGTGAGCTGACCTATTCCTCTTGTTTTTCTGATACAAACCTTGTTTGTCTCCTTCTCTCTTTGTTTCGATGTAGATGATCTTAACTACCTTCGAGGGATGTCCTCTTTTGTTGGAGTAACTGATTTGGCCCTTTTAGATCGGGTTCCCCTCTTTTAAGGTGTAGTTTTCTTATTTCTAGTTTGTTGGGTATATTTTGATGAGCACCCACGTTCATGAGAAATCATAATTTATTGATTACCCTTGTCCCTTTTCTCTTCTGATTGTCAATCAACTTCTTGTTCCTCTTGTTGCTGATCAGTTTCTTGTCCTTCTTCCTGCAACCCTACAAACTGTAGAAAATATTTCTAGGGCATTTCTATTTCATATAAAGAAAAGAGGACTAAGATTTTTATAAGACCCTAGTGATATAAACTTATGTGAGCAGATTCAGGGTGACTCTAGACCCTTCTATACATTTTCATTAAACTTTTAAGAAAACAAAAAAGGGAGGTTTAATTCCTTGTCACCGCTTAAGTGCATAAGGAAACAGAGGTGATAATAGTGCACAATCGAGAAACGTATTTCACCTGTAATATACCTTTGGACTTAGTGAGGATTCCCCTCCATTCTTATTTAATCCACATAATCGATATACCCTGACACCAATTAGGTTTTTGGTGTTCTGACACTAGGAATTTGCTACAGATCTCAGTTGGAAATTTCCCCTTTTTCAACCATCTCTCCCCATTGATCGGGAAAGTGCATGTCGCTCTAATAAAATGCTCTGTAATATGAATATTTGTGTCCCCTAGTTGGGTCTGAAACCCATTGAAATTATGTGCAAAGAGCAGGGCCACTCCAGTGTGATGCTCGTCGAAAGTGCAGATGAAATCGAACCATTCAACTCTAATGAAGATGTCCCTTATTTTTGGAATGGCTTCGAACCGTTCAAGCCCTTGTCAGTTTGTTCTGTTCAATTTCCAATGTTCTCAAGGAGAAACCATTTCATTCTAATTGCTTCTACCAGAAATGTTGGTTGAATGTATGCGTTAATTTGGTTTCCTTTACCACCTATAGCAATAATTACACATGATCCCGCGATGATAACATTTCAAAATGCAAACCTGCATGACCCTTAGCATTAATTTTGCAATTATGGTTAAACTGGTGGTAACCCGCATGATATCAAGTGCTCAAGGACATGCACATGCATGCAAGGTGCCAACACATCTTGATTTTAAAAAAAAAAAAAAAAAAATGAACATTAAAACCAACAAAATAGTGTGTTTTCTGTTGTTTGCAAGAATAGGTACATTCTTGCAATCAGTGTCCTTTTGCCTCAAAGGCCTAGGTTAACCTGCTAGCAACCCACTAGTGACACAACCATGGTGATGTGTGTTATTCAATCCAAACCATAACATGTATTAACCTTGTAAAGAGCAAGAAAATGATGAAAAACAAAAGGAAGATGACAATAAATCAAAATGACTCAACACACCATTGAAAAGAAATTAGGCAAGAAGTAGGTTGACATATGGATGGGTTGATGGAGGAAAAGAAGGAAGAGGTGCATACCTAGGGTTTAACATCGCCTCCAACCGAGGATAACACTTCCATGTGAGGTGTTAAGAAAAACAAACTATGTGCCTTAGTTCATTAATTATGCTCCCTCTTGCTACCAATCACTCATGCTCTATTTACCAACTCTGTTACTTGTCTTATCTCAACTAAAACTCAAATATGCAGATACACCCCAAGTGCCTTTGTTGGGATATGGAGACTTTATTCAAGATAAACTATTAAATCAAAATGGAAATGAAAATAGTTATTCTATAGGATGGACCACCTCTGGTCCATCAAACAAAGTAATGCTTCAGGAAGAACCCATTAACTGGGCCTCCAAAAATCTCAGTATCATCCAAATTTTGCAATATAAATGTATTATTATCCAGAACCTTGACCGCTTTCAATGGACCGAACCAAATATTATCAAACTTACCATGCTTGTGTTTGTCCTCCCTCCTAGCATCCCACCTCAAAACTAGGTCACCTGCTTGAAAATTTTCCTTTTTGGTTTTCCTTTCAAAGGATGCCTTGACCTTGCTCTGGTATGCATCAGTTTTCTCATTCAATGCTTCTCTCCTTTTATGCACTTCAATAATCTAAAAAAATCTTCTTTGGATGTCATTAGGTTCCTCTACTTCCTCCTGTAAAAAAATTAAGACTGGTAGACCAAGTTGGGTTGGAAAAATAACATCCACCCCATAAAATAGTTGAAATGGGGAGGTCCCCAATGAATTCTTGGTATTGATCATGTCAGCCCACAATGCATACTTAAGCTTGGAGTCCCAAGATTTTTTATTTTCATCCAACAACTTCTTGATGATCCTAATGAGGGTCTTGTTTGATTACTCAGCCAACCCATTTCCATGTGGGTAATATGGTGTAGAGTGTGTAAGGATAATGTTGTAATTCCAAAAGAATTCAATCATGGCCTTGGACTTGAATGCTTGGGCATTTTCTATTACTAAATTCATGGGGCACCCAAACCTAGCAAAGATGTTTGTCTCCAAGAAATTCATGATCACCTTGTCAGTAGTATTCCTAGTGGGAATAACTTAAATCCACTTTGTGAAGTACTCACTGGAAGTAAGAATCCACTTGTGTTGTCCACTAGAGGGTGGTTTTATCTCACCTATGAAATATAGACCCTATTGTTGGAATGCACCACTAGCAGTAATGGGTTTTAGTGGTAGTGAAATAAATTTCTATTTTCTAGCAAAGTTTCGACATTCTTCACAGGCTTTGATTATGGAAAACACATCAGAAAAGATGGTTGGCTAGTAGTATTCGGCCCTTGGAATATTGAGGGCTATAAATTTCCAATGTTTGTGTCCTCCACAAGCTCCTCCATGCATATCTATTATGACATGTTTTGACTCATCTTCATCTAGATATTTCAACAAAATATCATAAGGGTATTTCCAATATAAATTATGGTTTATTATATAGAACTTTACAGCCTTCAATTTAAGAGACCTATTTTTGGATTTATCCAATTTTGGTGGACATTCTAGGTGCTACAAAAAATAAACAATATCTCTATACCAAGGTGAAAGAGATTATTGATCAATTACCTACATGGTTCCCTTCCCAACCTACATCATTGGATCATCTTATTGGTTAAAGGTATGGTGCAATTCCAATGCTTTGTTGCTTGAATCGGATAATAGTTTTGCAAGGCCCTATCCCTTAATCAGCTTAGTGGGATTTATGTGCAGTTCATGTTTTAAAAGTTAGACTATCCACTTGCCCCTCTTCCCTTCATTGTCTGGCTAGACAAGAATTTCCTTCACACTATTGCTAGGAACATAAGCTATTATGATGGATTGCAGAACATACACCTTGAAGGCCTTCAAGGCTTTGACTAATGCATAGGCTTGCTTCTCCAATATGTCATATTTCAATTTAGCATCCTCGAGTGATTTTCTAAAGAAGGAAATGGGTTTTTCATGCCCTTCTTCATTCTTTTTCAGCAATACAACAACAATATTCTCCTTAGAAGCAAAGGAGAAATTCAAGAATTATTTGGAATAGTATGGACTAACTAGAACAAGAGCTTCAATCAAATCCTACTTAATCCTTTGGAAGGATGATATGGCTTTCTGTGACCATTTGATGTCATCATCCTTTTTTAGCATGTTAGTAATAGGTCATGATCTCAACAAAATTTTGCACAAAGCACCTCAAAAAAATTATTTTTCCTATGAAAGACTAGATGGCCTTCTTATTCCTAGGGATGTCAATTTTATGAATGGGATCTACCCTTTCATGGTCTATATTTACCCCCCCTGCTTATATAATGTGTCCTAGGAGATTTCCTTCTACCATAGCAAAATGGGACTTTTTGGGATTCAAAGAAATTCCATACCTTCTACATTTTTGAAATTTTTTCTCTAGGTGTTGTTGATGTTCATCATCAAATTTTGAGAATATGGTGATCTCATCAAGGTATATAACCATGAACTTGTCCTTTTCACCCACAAATTCAATGTCCATGGCCCTCTAGAAAGTGACCCCTGCATCCATCGGGCCAAAGGGAATTTTGTCATACATGAATGTGCCCCATTGTGTGGTGAAGGTTGTTTTTTCCTTGTCTTCTTCAAGCATTGTTATTTGGTTGTATCCAAAATATCCATCCAACATGGAAATTATGTGGGAACCTACTACCCTTTGCAAAATATGGTCCATCTTGGGAATAGGATAATTTTCTTTCAGCAAACACCTGTTCAGGTTTATGAAATCCACACACAAGCGTATTTCTCCACTCTTTTTATTGACAAGCACCAAGTTGGCCACCCAATTTGAATATCTTAAGGGCACAATGATTTTGGCATCAAGCATTCATTTCAATTCTTTTTCAATAATATACATTAGGAGAGGATTAAATTGTCTAATTTTCTGCCTAAATGGATTTGAGGCCACCTTCAAAGGAATCTTGTGTTGAATGATGTCAGTATCAAAGGCCTTCAAGTCCTCATAAGACCATACAAAAATATCAGAATTTTTTTTTTATAAGTTTGGCATACATGCTTCTTTTCTCATCTGGAAGTTCTCTGGAAATTTTGACTATTTCAGGATTTTCAGTTGTCCCAATATTGCATTCCATGACCTCCTGCTCCTGATTTTTCATGTCATCTTTCCTAGAGACATCATTGTTGTCAAACAACTTCTCCAGTGATACTAAGGTCCTTGCGATATGATTTTTCTTGAGCTCTACAATGTTGTGTACAACCACCTTGTTCAGAAAAGGAGATTCTTTTTGATTTTATGTTTCATATTCCTTGTTCTCTTGACCAATGGAGATGTTTGAGAATTCTTGAATGGTTTGCAGGAACCTCTTGAGCTCTAGGTCATCACTAAAAACATATCAGTGCTTAAGATTGTCTAGTATAGTTGTCTTGTTCCTGACCTCCACTTCATATTTGACATTTGTACCAATAGGAGGCCTAAAGGTACTAACATCTAGGGCTAAAGAATATTCCCTATGATTAGCATCTCTAGGGATAAAGGAAATATTGAATGCTAGAAACAAATTGTCCAGTAAGTCCCATACCTCATTTTTGTACTATTTCATCCTTTGTTGTTTTGCTTGATAAATTTCCTTGACTCAATTGACAACTAGTTTAGAATCACCAAAGAATGTCAATTTTTCAATGGTCATGTCTTTAGCAGCTCTCTACCCTAGCACCAAGGCCTCATACTCAGCAATATTGTTAGTTGTTTCAAATTCTAGCTTGTATGAGAGTGTAACCACCTCCTTTGAAGGGAAAGTGAGAACTATACCAGCACCAGAACCCTCCTTTGAAGATGATCCATCAAAATACATCTTCCATACTTCATTTCCTTGGTCTGCCAGTGGCTTATTTATGCATCTGTTGACTAATATTTCTGGAACATCATCATTTATATGAAAAACGAATGACCCAATTTCATCCTCAACATCATAAATTGGATGATTACCTAGATTTTGATGATCACTAACAATATATACCAATCTGACTTCTCTGTATAACCTCATGTGTTCTCCTCTGAAGATAGGGATGGTTGCATATGTAAGATCCATCTGCATGGATTATCCTACTTTATTGGCCCATGTACATGACAAAAGCATACCAAACTTGGGGGGTATGTCAGCTACAAAAATATCCATAACTACACTTTTCATGGGAAACTAAGACAAAGAAACAACCATATCTTTAATTAATCCCAAGCACTTAACCTTCTTGGAATTGAAGGAGTAAAGGTATTGGTATGGCTTGGTGATATATAGCCTCGGCTCTTCCATAACGACCTTAGGCATAAAATTATGAGAGGCCCCTGAGTCCATTAGGAAATTGTGTAGGATTTTATCATGAACATTTAAGGATATGTAAAAAGGTGGAGAAGCATCAGACCCATCTTCAATGTGTGGGCCAACAGTGATAGCAGGGTTCTTGTCCTGCAAGTTGATTACATCTGATGATATAGTAGAAACAGGTGGCTTAAAAATATTCATAATAGAGTTCTTGAATGGATAATTTTTCAGTAACTCTATCAGAGGCACGCGGATCTTAATCTTACTTATCTCATGCTCTATGTTGAAAGAAATTGGTTGTTTGTCTTCTTCTTTTACCTCTGGGACATCAAGTTTAGATGGTTGTGGCTGATCAGTTTTGTTTGATGTATCTTTGTTTGGACCTTGCTTGGGAGGATGATCTGATTTTTTATTCTGAGCATCTGTATATTTTTTGGACCCCCTGGCCTAGGCCTTAAATCATACTTCTTTTGGGGATGACTTTGAAAGATTTATTCTCCCTTTACATCATCATCAAATTGATTTGACAACTGTGATATTTCATAGTCCCGTTGTGTTAGGTGAGTAGGATAAAGATCCGTTTCATTAAAAAGTACAACATAATCATCTACAACATCATTTTCCACATCCATCTCCTCAATTTCATTGTTCTATAAAGGAGGTACAACTCTCTGATCTTCAACATTTCTCCTCTCCCTTTGCATGAGTTGAGGAGTATTATTAGGCCTTCTAAATTGATTTGTGTTTTTATTTCCAACATTTTGATATGGTCTATTTGGATGCTTGGCTTCCCATTTCAGTTTAGCTATCTTTGAAGTTATGGATTTCAAGGTTTCGGTCACCTCATATAGCTTTAGGTCATATTATGTTGGGTTGAAAGGAGAAGGAAGCTCTTCCCTCTACTTATTTTTATCCCTATATGATTTGTTATTCAATTTTTCTTATGCTAGGATGTTAGACTCGGCCTCAATAATTTCCTCTTGCATGGAAAACAAAGTGGTGGACGTCCTCTCCCTCAACAGAAGATAAAATTCAACATCAAAATCGTTTTCAAATATGATCTTGGTTGAGGCTTCAATTGGCTTAATCTCATCAGGAATATTTTTATACATCTTATTGAATCTCTTGGTAAAGTATGATACAGACTCGCCATTCTTCCTTATTAAATACCCAAACCCAATTATGTAATACATGTAGTCTCTCCTATATCCCCATTGTTTTATAAAAGCCTCATCCAATTCCTTAATACTCATGATCAAATATGGACTTGGGCCACAAAACCACTTCCTTACCTCTCCATCCAAGCTCTGCACAAACAACCTCATCCATACATCTGCATGTTCAATGTTAAAGTTGTCTGCAAAAATGCCACCATATGTTCTTCAACAGTCACCTCCCCCTCACCATTGTACCTTGGCAGATATTTCATGTAGTCACCTGTGGGAAATGAATTTAAGTTGTGAGGTAACACCAAAGGTGCATTCCTGGCTGTAATAATGGATTCCATCCTATTGACAACCATGTTTGGGACAATTGGACTCTGAGGCTAAGGAGGATTTGTGGGTGTGGTTGATGGAGGATATGATGAGGCAGAAATTGAGATAGGGGATGTCTAAGAGATAATCACAAGGGGATTCTAAAAAATGACAACCTTAGGATGCTTCTTGTTGTGGATAAAGGAAGTTTTTTCAACTGTGGCCTTGCCTTTGGATGGCCAGGGGTATCTCTGAGAAATGGTATTTTTCCTTAATTGTCTCTCTAAATCAGAGTTGGTTGTGTCACCATTAATATCAAGGTTCACTTTTGGAGTTTTAGTGTTCTTAGGATTTGATTTCCTAGAGCCTTTATTGGGAGCCAGAATTCCTTAATGGATTTTCATTCAGTGGATTTTTCAGGTAAAATATGGAAGCCACCTTTGTGCCAGATCTTTTTTCACCATAAAAGATCAGATATCATCATTTTCGTTCTCTCAGGGAAATATACTTTGTTACATTGTTCCCCAACAATAGCACCAAAAGATGTTGGTCCTAAGGTATGCACCTAACATATAAAGGGAAGATCTAGGACACCTCTATTTTTTTAATGATGGGTTTTGATGAACTAAGTTTGTTGGTTAGATGAGAGATAGGTTTTTAAGGGTAGAGACCTGGTTGGATTGTTCAACAATGTCACTATAAGGTGTCCCTTAGCTAGTGGCATGAATTTTGGTGAGCAGGTAAAGATATGAAGAATAGAACAAATGAAATACAAGCAAGAATTCAATGTGTTACTTGATGTATGAAAATTCAGACTTGAAATAATATTCCATATCTAAAACATGTATCTTGACAAAAATCATCCAAACAAGGTTGAATTACAATAAACTATCTATTGCAAATAATAGTTGAAACCAGGTTGCATAGCAATAAATAGTTCATTGAAATAGTAGATGAAAGGAAAGGAAACTACACATTGCATAAATTTCCAACTTGCATCTAGATAAGATTAAGAACACACAAATATTTGAGAAGAAAAAAACGCAATCTGTCGCCAAAATTTATATTCACCAGGTAGGAAACTTTACAGTCTTATCCTTCAGGTCCAACCAAAATCTTGATGCTTGATCTCCAAAAATCTATGAACCCTATTTCATTCAAGAATCTATCTATTTATCTCTTTCCCAAGAGGGTTCGACCACCTTTCTAGGATCTAACTCAAAATTTCAACTTTACATTACAACTAGACCCTGTAAACAACTTGACTATCACTCCTTAATTACAATATGTAAACATTGCTTTGACTTGAGTGAATTCGGTTTGAGGTATCAATCCATGAATTACCTCCAATTCAACCTTAATAAAAATGTGGTTCATATCAAAAAAGAAAATAATCATTTATTACACTTGGCAACAGTATCTTTAACTAAAAAAAATAAACTATAAGTGCAACTATGACTCCTCAGATTATCTTTTTCAAGAACATGCATGTTTTTTTATGATTCTTTTGCAGCTTCTGGTACTTCTTTTGTAGCTTAGTATGCTACATTTCAAGATCTTGCTTATGCTATTGTAGACTCTGAATTTGTTGCTTCATAATTTTACCAGGTGGTTGTCATTTATACCTCTGTGAGCTTCGACCTTTGGTTTGACCAAGACCTATACCTTACTTCTATCCTTTAGCCTGTATTATTCCTCTATGACATATTTTTTGAGGTCAATGGACAACTTAGATTTTCTTGGCCTCATCTCATATTTGGGTGCTATCTCGATATTTTTTCATGTGTATCCCTCACAGGTTCTTGCATTTTCAACATTTTTTGTTTAATCACTTATTTGGTATCATGTGAAACCTGCTCAGGAACTAGCTATGTATCTAGGGTTATGCCATCAAAATCCTGCTCAGGGTCTGGGCCAAGGTCCATTACATTTTTTTCTAAATCCAAGTCTACGGGGTACTATGTATTTACAACAACATACTTTATCCTTGAAGTTTCCCCTTTATATTTTTTCCTTGCCTTATCCTTTTTTATCCTTTCCAATGTGTGGATAGCCACCTCCTCCATATTGGAAAATCCAGATATGTCCTCTTAAGTGTCCTCATCCTCAATTACTATGGGTTGTTGGTATTTTAAGGATGGATTAAAATTGCCTTGGAATTCAACCTCAATCGATTTGTGAGCTTGATTTTTTTGTTGGGTTTACTAAGCATTTCAGAGTCCTGGCTCCCTTTCCTCTTTTTACTGTGCTTGCCTTCAAGGGATTCCTTAATCAAGATTTCTATAGGCACAAATTCTACAACAACTATCTCGGGATTGTGTTGTTTAGTTTTCTTTTGCCTCCTTTTTCTCATCCTAGGAGTTTTATATTGTTGCATGGTAGTGGTCACAAAATCATCTTCAAAATGCTCAGGTGACAGTGGACCTTGTCGGCTAACATGTTCCTATTGTTGTCTGATACAAATCTTGTTTCTCTCCTTCTCTACTTGTTTTGTAGTATATGATATTAACTTCCTTCTAGGGATCTCTTCTTTTGTTCGAGTAATTTATTTGTCCCTTTTAGATTAGGTTCCCCCCTTTTTAGGTGTAGTTTTCTTATTTCTTGTTTGTTGGGTAGATTTTGATGAGCACTCGCGTTCAGGAGAAACCCTGATTTCTTTATTACTCTCATCCCTTTTCTCTTATGATTGTCAATCAACTTTGTGTTCCTCTTGTTGCTAATCAGTTTCTTGTCCTTCTTCCTATAACCCTATAGACTGTAGAAAATATTCTCAAGGAATTTATATTTCATATAAAGAAAAGAGGACCAAGATTTTTATAATACCCTGATGATATAAAATTATGTGAGCAGATTCAAGGTGACTCTGGACCCTTCTATACATTTTCATTAAACTTTTAAGAAAATAAAAAGGGAGGTTTAATTCCTTGTCACAACTTAAGTTCATAAGGAAATGAAGGTGATAACAATGCACAATCGAGAAATTACCTTCACTTGCAATATACCTTTATACTGCAGTGAGGATTCCCTGTCATTCTTCTTTAATCCACATAATCGAGATAACCTGACTCTAATCATGGTTTCGATGTTCTGCCACCAGGAATTTGTTGCAGACCTCAGTTGGAAATTTCCCCTTTTTGAACCATCTCTCCCCACTGATCGGGAGAGCGCAGGCCGCTCCAATAAAATTATTTGTAATATGAATAGTGGCTTCCACGAGTTGGGTCTGAAACCCATCAAAATTCTGTGCAAAGATCAGGGCCACTCCAGTGTGATGCCCATCGAAAGTGCAAATGAAATCAAACCATTCTTCTCTAATGAAAATGTCCCTTATTTCTAGAATGGCTTTGAACAGTTTGAGCTAGTGTGGCTCTGTTCTGTTCAATTGCTAACATTCTCAGGGAGAAACCATTTCGTTCTAACTTCTTCTACTGGAAATGTTGGTTGAATATATGTGTTAATTTGGTTTCATATACCACCTATAGCAATAATTACACAAGATCCCGTGATGATAACAATTCAAGATGAAAACCTACATGAACCTTATCATGAATTCTTTAATGATGGTTAAACTGGTGGTAACACACGTGATCTCAAGTGCTTAGGGACATGCACATGCATGCAAGGCGCCAACACAACTTGATTTAAAAAAAAATGAACATTAAAACCAACAAAACAATGTCTCTTTTGTTGTTTGCAAGAATAGGCACATTCTTGCAATTAGTGTTCTTTTGCATCAAAGGCCTAGGTTAACCTGCTAGCAACCCACTAATGACATAATTGTGGTGATGTGTGTTAGTCAATTCAAACCATAACATGTATTAATCTTGTAAAGAGAAAGAAAATGATGAAAAACAAAAGGAAGACGAGAACAAATCAAAATGACTCAACACACCATTGAAAAGAAACTAGGCAAGAATTAGGTTGACACATGGATGGGTTGATGGAGGAAAAGAAGGAAGAGGTGAAGACATAGGGCTTAACAATTCCAATTCTTATTTATACAAATATTTTCATCTTTATATAGAGTTCTATAACATAATCCTCTTAATGCTCTCATGACAATGTTTAAAATACTTTTCCCACGTGGTATGCATTTTTGTATTGAAAACGTACTTTTAATGTGATTTCAATTGTTGTTGTTTCATCAATGAACTGTAGCAATGCATTTTGCACAATATACATATGGACAGGCATAGTGGTAATGATATGTTATGTCTTATTTGGTCAAGGGTTGCAAAGTGTAGAAATTTTCCATTTTGAAGTGATCTTTTGCAAGCAACACATATTTTTTTATTGGAAAATGTTATGTCAATTACTATCAAGCTCAAATATTCTTTCTCCAAATATTGGGTGAGAGAATTAATTTTCTTTGAAAACTGCAATTCTTCGCAAATCACACATATGTTTCTAGGTGTGTCTTGAATTTGTTTCATGTAATTTGCTTTGCAATTTTTTTTGAAATGGACATGCTCATGTTATTGTGTAGTGTCCATTTAATATAAGATATGATATTTTTGACATTTTATTTGGTAATGTTGTTGCATCAACAAAGTATGCATGATTTACATGTTCATGTTTTTCTATTCCATGTTCACTGGGCAATATGTCATTGCAGATTCTTTTTTCATGTAGTACTTTTTTCAATTTGCAACAATTGAGGTTATGCCTTTTAATTGGGCTTGTTCTTTTATTGATAACAATGCACCTCAAAGTTGTCATCACTATTTTTCAACAATGTTGATTGTCGACAATGCACATGATGTACATGCTGATGTATTTCCAGTACATGTTCAATAAGTAATATGTCATTGCTCTTACTTTCTACACTTACCATTTCCTTAATTGTATGATAATCGATCCTACATTTTTTATTTGGACTCATTGGTGATTGATTGCAATGTACAATGCATCTTTGGTCATATGTTTCTTTCAGTGCATTGTGAATGTGAAATGTATTTGTTTCGAATGATATCACATCAAATGTTTTATTACAGTTCAAATCGGTCAAATATAGGTTGACAATGCTCTTAGTAAGGGAGGACCATACTTGGATATTTACTTTGAATATGATCAATATCCATTGCAACAAAATGGCCCACCTTCTAGCTTCCATGTTTCTTATGGCATTGCCATATTTATGAGGTACCCTTGCCAGTCCTTAATCATTCTCATATTCTCATTGACATCAATAGTCAGGTGTTTTTGTAAGCAATGCAATGCATTTTGTTCGCCACTCATAATTGCATTACAAAACAATTGCATGGTATAAAGCCTCAAAGAGTGTACATCAAGCCTTTTTGCTATGAAATATCTAACTGTATTAAAAAGACTATCTTTTCAATTAGATGTAATTGTTATTGCTCTATCTAATCCATGAGAATGCATATTATGCATAATACACTTCCAATGGTATCTAAAATCTTTGCACATTACTAACAAGTAAATATTAGATACATCGAAATCACATCTAGGTAATTTTTTGTAAAATAATGATTCATAGTGACCACTAACAGGATTCACATCATGAAACAAGATGCAATATGGATTTGTATTTTCACTTCCATTGAACAATAAATATCACATTTTCCTTGTTAGTGACCAAATTCCAATTGATATATTTTACCACTTGGCTAGCCATCATATGCAAAATGTATTTCTTCATAGTCCTATTCATGTTTCATTTAGATTTATAGATGCAGACAATCACATCTTGTAAAAATATGTGTCAATTCCATGAATTCCATGTAATTCGTATAGAAAATCTAATTCTAGTTCAAACTGATATGAGTTTGATACCTCTACTTAACTATTGTTTAGACAAGTCAAGAAATGATCTATCAATCCATTTCCCAATTAAATAGAGGAATCTTGAAAATGCAATAAGACTTTTGATGTATATGAAAATACATGTAATCTAAAAAGATCATTACTCAATACCTAGTCAATGTTATTACCTACAATATGTTACTCTTTCATTTGATATATTTTAACATCTATTCTTTATGACATTCTCTAATTTATGTTTTTCAAACAATTTCTAAGTTATTTTATATGCAGTTGTATAAAAGAGAAATATAGTTTTAAAAATCCTTAGGATTCATTTTGTTTCTTTTAGCTTTGATTTTTTTGCTTATTATAGTTTCTTCCTATAAAGAAATACAATAATTAGTTTTTAATTTCATTTAATACCTAAAATGAATTAAACAATATCAAATTTTATTTTCTTATCATTTTTCAAGGGTAAACCTTAATTCAAAAGGTAAAGGAATAGAATATATAAATAAAGATTAAAGAAATCTTTACTTATAACCAAAATTCAAACCTTATAAACCTTTTTCTATAGATACAAATTATTGTATTCAGTTTCCTCTCAAACTAAAGAATTGACAAACCATAGCGGTCTTATTTGGGCTATGAATTAATTTTGAAAAGTAGAAATTTTTTCCTAAACATCTAGTGGGTAAATCAGATAATGAGAAGAAGATTAGGAAATGAAATAGATTGTCACAACCAAAGACTAATAACATGCATATAATGTTTATTGAATAGGCCAAGTAATTAATTTACAAAATAAACAATTTGGAAAAAAAAAAGAAAAAAAACAGAACATAGGCTTAAAGATATATGGTAGAAAGGTAGGCTTGACCTTAGAGCTATAGTAGCCTTTAGTTCATAAATATGTTCTCCTAAAAACTAGCACTTTCACCTCCAATGGAAAGGATGCGTCAAGATCAATTTCAATAACAAGGATGCATTAGGTTCATTGAATTGTAAGAAGTTGAGATACATAGATTTTTATCAAACTATTCATAAGATGTTTTGTCGTATGAAATAAAAAAAATATTTACAACATGTGTGACTTGTATACCTACCCATTGTTGAATAAACGGATAAACTAAATTTACAACTTTACATTGTTAAATAAAATGATAAACTTAATTTGCAAATTTACAAATATTGAAATCCCTAAAACCCTTAAATCCTAAAATTCAAGCTATAAAAATCTTGCCAATAATAAATTAACAAATATCGTATAAAAACTTTAAATCCTATACTCTAGCTATAAAAATATTGCCACTAATTAATTAACAAATATCATAAAAACACAACCCAAAAAAAAACTATCACTCAACCTCAAGAGCATGTCATGCCTCCCTATATATTCCTCTTCCTCTCTCGAAATCCAAATAGGTGAAAGCGATTGAAATAAAAATAAAAATAAAAATTGGGCTTTCTTATTCTATATCACCATTCTCTCCTCCCCTTCTTCATGATTACATTAGGGAATTAGACATAAGTTATGTGTGGGCAACTTTATAACCATCATGAAGCCCAAAATCCATGTTTAGACTCCATTTAAAATCATTTCATAAACCCTTTATTAATCCTATCTTACTAAAGTTCGAGAAATCAAATGAAAATCAAAGGAAGGAAATACATTAATAAATTTTAAAACATTGTTAAGTAGGCTTAACTAAATTACAAACTCATTTCAGCTGAGTTTTTTTTCTGCCTAAAATATCTATATTGTAATAAGCACAGAAATCAGCCCTCTGTTATGACTGATTTTCTTCCTTTCTGCACAGAAATAGTTTTTGCATTGTAAATGAAATTATATCATAATATAATCTAATATAATCTCGAGACACTTTTCTATTGGAAAAAGTAGGCTTCCTAAATTATTTTGGTTGAAAACAGAGCATGTGTCTAAAGTAGGCTTACAAAATGCATGCAAGGTTTTCTTAGGTAGTCCAATTTTGAAAATAAAAAAGCGTACTTGTGCATCCTACGTTATCAAATTTATTTAATCTATCCTCATTTACTTGTAATTAAACTATCAAAAGTGCTAATTAATAAAAATTTCTTCATTTTAGCCAAATTTGTTTATTCGCACAAAGTGATAGGAGTGAGACCTTTTCCTCCGGGCTCTCTTATATTGTTGAACCGTGGCCTCCATGAAAACCCATGTACCCGAAGACTAGACATTTGTCCATATATAATTTATGAGGCACCATTGGGAAGTGTATGACTTAATATGCACTTTAATATGCATTGGGAATTGGACACATGCCTTGACAAACCACAATGCCTAGGCGCTACCATATAATTTTGCATACCTTCCATATGATTTGTTTTTTGCCATGTGGCTATTCAATGTGCCAAGCTTTGTATATTTTGCATACTTGAATGCCAACTAATATCTCAATCCCATTCTTCTAGATTTAGAGGACTTCAGTCATTCTTTCCATCAATCAATTCCATGGGTCATAAAAGTTGCATCATGTGTGTTGGTTTATTGTCATATGTTACATCCTCACAATGTGTTTTGTTTTATGATTGTGCATTTTTTTGAGAGTGTGTAACATCGCGATGTTTCTCCTTTGGTTGTTTGGAAACATCATGATTACTTTGTTTGGAATATGCCTCTTCACCTAAAGCATACTCATACAATGTTTTAGACTACCGACAAGTGACACTCCTACTCTAGTGCAACTCTTGTATACTTAGACATTGTAATTGCTTTAACACTTAGTTATTTTTAGCATACATCCATGAACATGAGAAGCCAAGAGAACAACAACTGGATAAACGAAATACAAACATAGATATAATGTGGGAGGCACAAACTGTGTCTAACACTCGGCTAAGTATTTGTTATAGAAGAACAGTTACAACATGAGCATTATCGGCTTGGTTTACAAGTTCGACAGAGTCATACAACTCGCCTCACCTCACCAAGATACTCATGAACATATATGTCACCACAAGACTCTCTGTCGCAATCATCTCCGCTTCCATAATACCCATGTTTCCCCCCGTTTGTAAATAGAACTATAACTGGCCAAGAGACTATGGCAGACTAAATGTGTGTGAATGTTTGATTTGATGAACCTTTGTATAAAAGGGTTAATGTATGAATTTACTGTTATTAATAGAAATTGGATATGTGTTGCACAACTGCTGAAAGGGGGGAGTTTGCTAAGATAGACCATGGATTCTATGAGAGAGATGGTGAGGGGAAACCAAGAATGGTTGAGATGATACTCACTAGACCAGTACCTACTGGGTGTAATTGCTAAACAGTCCTCTGACCCATAAATGAATTACCAGTTAGGTTGGTAGTTGGAAGGCCATCCTCAAGAGTTAATGAGGAGATGTGGCAAGGTACCCATTTGTAAGGCTTCTAGGCCTGACCATGAATTTGGATTCGGACACACATGACCTTGCTAAGGAAGGAAAGAAAGGAGGCAGTTCAGGGGGACAGAGACAGATCTACGAGAAGCAGAGTAGAGAAAACAATCTCGAGAGAAGAGAAGTGAGCATGCTTCGACTCTAGAGTTGAGAGAAAAGATGAGAAGCAAGCTTGTTTTGATTGTAAGAAGCCTTAGGCAAGATCTTACTACAAGCCGATAAACGAGGTCGACGAGTGACTGAGCAAGTGCTCACACAGAACTTCTTGCTTGGTGTAGAGGAATTTGGTTGCCAATTTTTTGTGGGAGGAGGATAGTAACCTCCGTCCCTAATTGTCGTGGAGAAAGGAGAAAGAATATCTCTCAGAGCATCATGGTCTAGCTCAAGGGTGGCCAGTGGTAAATCCGTTAAGAGTGGCTATGCCTATGGTTGGGAGGAAATATACACCCCTTTCAGCAGTCGCTTCACATTCTCCATTTATGATAAGTATTATCATACTTTGTGTATATATATTGGATGCGATCATGGAATGTTTGTGTTTATGGTTAAGTCTTTCAGTATTTGAACAATTATTAGAAATGCTCATTTGCTTCTATAAATTGTTGTATCTATATGGTTTTTGATTTATCTCAGTATAGCTACTAGAGAGTCATGGGATATGAATCCGTAGGAGATTTGGGGTAGGAGTAAATAAAATGTCTAAATCATGTTGATCCTTTGAGTTTTCCTTAGCGGGAATGTCAAGTTCAACCATGTGGGAGAAGGGCATTTCCTTCAAACTATCCATCCATCTAACTGAGGGCTCATGCCCACGTCCTTAACCATTTGCTACTAAAAGGATTAGAGCTTAGCCCAAAAGAATTTCCAAAGGATCCATATGACCAAGGTCTGGGAACCCTGCACTAGTCCGAAAGGAGCTAGCTCTTTTGGCTTAGGTACTTCAGAACTTACGACTCCACAACCCTCGAAAGTAGTCAAAGTTCGAAGTCATGAATGAATGAGGTTCATCGAATTGGGAATCTAGGGGTGATCTCTCTTATCCAGATTTTATGAGCAGAAAAAAATGACTATAGATGATTAACAAGTTCTTCACATAAAATAACATATATACAGTAAAATTGGTTTTCTATTCAATAAGGAAATAAGATGAAACTGTAAAATGCAGCGGAAACAAGCTTGTGGGAATGGTGGCGGCTTATCTCTGAGAAGAGATGTGACAGTTGCACTCATTCGCAAGAAAATGATTACAATGAGGCTCTGAAGGCCTTTTTACAATAAACAGGAATGCCCAAAACCCTAGACATCCAAAAACCTAATTGTTACCCATGATTTTGGTCATCATGATGATGTATTGATGATGGTGTACTCAGGCTTCTCATAAGAACTTTCTCCTGAGAAAATTTATGTTCATCTCTTCCCAGAAAACTCATTTTTTGAAGAGAGTTCGCAGGCTACTAGTATCCCAGGGTGCGAGAATGACCCATTCTCGTTGGCTGCCTTAAGATGGGATGTGAACTTCTCGCACTGTGTAACATAGCTAGGGTGCGAACCTTCTCTAAAGCATGGAAAAAGATGAATTCTTGATGTTTCTAGAAGGGAATCTTCTAGAAGAATGGGTTGGCATTCGAATGGTTATCCTTGTACTGGGTTCCCTGATATTGTGGGATCATTCTTATCTAAGTAACCATCTCATTCTCTCCTATATATTGATGGAATT
>JZKD02S2171480.1:14246-25483 GCA_000966675.3 Picea glauca
AAGAAATCGGTTTCATGAGACAAGGATAGGCTTGTATAAAGCATTGGATTTGGAGAAACTAGATATTATAATTATGATCAAATGGATGCTAAGTTAGGAAAACTTGACTCATCAAAACTTTATAAAGAAAAACATAGGGATAAATTGCAAAGACTTACTAAAAGTTTGAGATGATGGAAAATAGGCATTTCTTTCCAAAATTTCAAACATTTTGGTGATTTCAATTAATGTTACAACATAGACTCCATATGGGGATGGTTTCTCCCTGCGAGACACCAAAGAATATGCAGACCATTTTCTTTCAACCCTTTCTTGAAAACTTGTGTCTGACCATTACTACAATTCTTCGAAGCCTCTAAACGGACTCATCTATGTTCTCTATGAATGTTTGTACCATTTTCACTCTTTAATATCTATGCATGATCTAGGCCATCTGTAACACACTCACTACGGCATAATAAAATTTTTTCTTTTCCTCAAGGGACATAATCCTCGAAGTCCTATGGGGGCCTAGTGCAGGCTAGTTCTTTCTTGTTCACCTCCCTGTGATCGTGGGTTTGGACCACAGGCCAAACAAGCCAGACGCCTTTTCATGTTTCGCGACTCAGCGATACAAGTGAGTCCAATCTTAAAGGTAGAATGGAGAGGGGGCTTCGAAATGAAACCCTGGCCATAGATCTGGGCGTGTAGATTTTGGTCGTCCAGATCTACCCACCGCTTAAAGATAAAGAACTAGGTCCCTTTCTTTAGTCCCTATCTCGATAGGACCACATACATGCCTAAATGTAAGCGCCTTTCACAACTCATGAGTCGTGAGTCGAAGATCCTCGAATTTTCTTCACCAATCGCCGATACTCGAGATTCTGATATGGTATGGCCCCTCCTTATTAGCATTCTCCACGCGTAACCGTAGGCTAGGGCTTAAATACTAATGCCTCTCACAACTCACACCTTCATGAGTTCATGGGTTAAACTCTCGTTCCCTCCTGTTGCAATCTCCCGAGACGCGACAAGTCAACGCCGGGTTGACTCCTTCCTTGACACTTTTCTCTATTCGCAACCTCGCGGGTTGAAGCGTCGAGCCTTCATGCTCTTATCTCGCGAATCCCCGAGAGGCGAGAAATCAATGGAGCGTTGACTCCCTTCTCTAGGCGACGCGTGTCCACCTGTCAACCACGCGGGCCCCACCTTGGGGTTCTGCCATGTGTCCACACCCGTATCTCGGCTCTCGGCACTTCGCGACTCCTGCAGTCGATATGAGTTCCACTCAACCTCCAATCCTCCGAATGCACGATACGCGTGGTGAGGCTCTGATCCAATAGTCATTTGCGTCCTAGATCCTACGGTTGTCGTCTCTCCTCGCAATTTCGCGACTTGAGTTGTTGGGCCTTTGTGCTCCTCTCTTACAAGAACCCGAAGTACAAGAAGTCAACAGAATGTTGACTCCCATTTCAAACGACACGTGTCCACCACCTATCACCACTTCTCACTCTCTATGGGCATCCTATCGTTACACCACCTGTCAACCATGTGGGTCCCACCAAGCAGACATACCACGTGTTGCACAAGTTCTTGCAAATCGCAAGCTCGAGGCTTCTACAGTCGAAAATGATTCCCCTCAACCTCCGAGACCCTGATATGCGATATGGCGAGGAGGTCCTGACTCAATGGTTGCCTCTACTTCTTGCTATTTGGGACTTCACGACTCCAAGGGTTTGGTCTTCCACCTCCAAACTCACGAATCCCTGATACGCGATGTATCGAGATGTCATATCCCATGGTTTTCCTTCCTCTCTGATCAACGACCCAGATCACATCGCGATCTCGCGACTCGGGACTTCATGACTCCAGGAGCCTGGTCATCCACCTCCAAAATCACGAATCCCCAATACGCGAAATGGTCTGATCTCTGCCACCTGTCCTCATGGACGATCCCAATGTCTTCAAGACTTTTGGGATGTAGTCGAGTTCACTCTCCTGCCTAAGTAAAGGTTAAGATCGATGACTTATAGAGCTCCGATGGGTTCCTGGGATCTATAGTCCAGGATCCCATTTCTATTTGCGAAGGCTGAGAGGGCGAGGTGTTAACGCCTATGCTCCTTCTCTAGATCCGTCGGTGTTGACAAGCTTGGGGTATTCTCGAAAGGATTCTGACCGCTCATTTACCAAGCGATAAGGTATTTTCTTTCTATATTTGAACTCGCTATCCCTTATGAGCTTGAATCACGAAGTTCAAATTCTCGGATCTTTAGGCTCCCATGACCCTGAGACCTTAGAAAACTACTCTTTCTTGCATAAGGGTTCCAGACCTGAATTGCATGAACCCTCAGACAGTTCTCAGGCAATTATCATTGATCTTAATCGAGCCTCTGGTAAGGTTCAATACGGTTACAAGGTTTATGGGGTAATTCTCGGAAACGAGTACTCTCAAGGGGCCTTCCCAAAATATTACGAGAAATTAAGCAAATAAGACGATTCTCGGTGGAGCGAACTCATGTCCTAGACTTAATCATTTGTGCAGAAAACAACTATTGTGTGTAATCATACACAGGCATCCATCCTATCAAATCAAAATTTAGGTAAACACTTCTATTCAGAACGATTTACAAGCACATAAAAATGAACATGTGATTATGGCATTAACTTCAAATCACACTTATCAGAAATAACACCAGAGGTGATGCAACTACTGAGAAGGGTGCTCGTTTCCACCCAACCGTAGGCTCAACGACTCCCAACGGATTTACCACTATCCACCCCCGAGCTGAGACCACGATGCTGCGAGACTGCGTCTCGGTTTGCCAGTGACCGAGAATGAGGGTTACTCTCCCCCTTCTCTGCTATCACTCACTCTACATATCTCCAAAGTTCTTCCTTCTTCCCTTACATCTGCCTCCTTCGCGCTTCTTCCTCATGCATTTTCCTCTTGCAAGGTTGTGTGTGGCGCGATTTCTCTCACGGTGGTCAAGCCTGAGGCTCCTACGGATTGGCAGTTCACTTCCCCCATCCCTCATTAATTACTGAGGAGCCATCTACCTACCAACCTGTAAGTAATTTATTTCGGGCCAGCGAGCCGCTCTTGGTTCTCTGGGCCAGTGAAGTCCAAATACAGTATTGGTTTCGGTGGAAGTTAACGCCACCTTTCCAGGTGCCTTCCACCACCTTTCTTCAGCCATCATGCTCTCTTTTTCATCATATCCCCTCTCATCAGTCCTGCAATATATATTCATAGATTTATTCACATTCATCGACCTTTTTCACAAGTTCAATTTACATCACACATTCACATTTTTGAGTTTGCCACAGTTCTTGGCCAGTATAGTTATTTTTAAAAACTGGGGGAAACAGGGTGTTACAATTCCCTCCCCCTTAAAGGAACATCGTCCTTGATGTTCGTATCTATCAACGTGACATGCATGTATAGAAGTAAACAAAATCGGATATGCCTATCTCATGGCATCCTCCATTTCCCTTGTAGCCTCATCTAGGCCAAAATGTCTCCACTGCACCTTGACCTGTGCAATGGTTCGGTTCTAGAACAGGGTTTCCTTTCTGTTCAGTATGCACTGAGGTTCTGGTAGAAATTCTCCCTTTGGTTCCACCTAGATCACAGACCAGTCAATTATATGATTAGTATCATGTACATATTTCTTCAATAATGAAACATGGAAAACATTATGTGCTTTTACTGTGGGAGGAAGTGCTAGCCTATAGGCTACAAGTCCCACTCTATCTAGAACCTCAAAGGGTCCACAATACCGAGGTGCCAACTTGGCACAAGCTCCCATTTTCAGAGAACTCTTCCGGGGTCTAACTATGAGATATACATGGTCTCCCATTTTGAACTCTCTTGGAGTTCTCTTTTGGTCGGCATAACTTTTCTGTCGGTTCTGGGCGACCTTCAGGTTTATTTTTATCTGAGTCACCTGCTATTCCATTTATTTCAACATGTCGGGTCCAAAATAAATCCTATTTATGGGATTAGTTCATATGACTGGAGTGTTACACGGTCTACCATAGAGGGCTTCGAAGGGGCTCATCTTTAAGGATGCTTGGTAGTCGTTGTTGTAGGCGAATTCTACCAATGGCAGGTAGTCTTCCCACTTCTTGGGTTGATGCATTACATGCATTCTTAGCATGTCTTTAATTATTTCGTTCACTCTTTTTGTCTTTCCGTCGGTTTGAGGGTGATAGGTGGTGCTAAACAACAATTTGGTTTCTAAGCCAGCCATTAGTGATTTCCAAAAGTTAGAAGTTAATTTCGTGTCTCTATCAGACACGATCTCCTTCGGCATACCATGTAGTTTGAATATCTCCTTCATGAATACCTGGGTGATATCAATTGCTTTGCAAGTGGACTTGACAGGGATAAAATGGGCATACTTGCTCAATTTATCCACCACTACCATGATGGCATCGTTCTGTTTGGTCGATGTTGGTAATCCAGTGATGAAATCCATGGAGATGGTTTCCCATTTCCATTATGGGATTGGTAGAGGTTGTAACAATCCTGTTGGGTGTCGGTGTTCTACTTTAACCTGTTGGCACTCTATGCATTTGGCCAAGTACTTGACTATGTCTTTCTTCATTCCAGGCCAATAGAATTGTCTCCTAGTGGCGGTGATCATCTTCTGGTATCCTGGATGACTAGAATAGGGTCTTTTATGTAGTTCATCCAGTATGAACCTCTTCAAGTCGTCACAGTTTGGAATATAAAATATGCTTCTATAAGTGAGCAGTCCTCCTTCGGTCATCTCGTAGCTTTCATATTTTACTCCAGCAATTTCTTGCTGTAGGTACATGGTCACAGTCTGGAAGAAGGGATCTGTTTCTTGTGCATTTTTTATTCTTTCCTTGACATATGTCTCGCAGGTGCTCACCGCTGCCAGGTGAATTTTTTTCATACTTCTACTAAGGGCATCGACCACCCTATTTTCCTTTCCTTTAATGTGTTTGATTTCGAAATCAAATTTGCTAAGGAGGGCCATCCACCTAGCTTGCCTAGCATTGAGCTTTGGTTGATCAAACAGGTATCGCAATCCACAGTGATCTGTCATAAGTACAAACTTTCTTCCCAGGACGTAATGCCTCCACATTTTCAAGGCATGCACTATGGCAGTCAGTTCTAGATCATGGGTCACATAGTTGACTTCATGCTCATTCAATTTTTGGGATTCATAGTAGATCACACTTCCTTTGTGCATAAGGACTCCTCCAAGCCCTTCCTTACATGCATCTGTGCACATGAGGAAGTCAGCTTCTGGGTCGACGATTTTCAGCACGGGTGCATGGGTCAGTAGATGTTTCATGGTTTGAAATATTTCTTCACATTTATGTGTCCACAGGAATTTTGTCCCCTTCTTCTGGAGGGAATTGATTGGAAAACCAATCATGGAGAATCCTTTTATAAATCTCATATAGTATCTTGCTAGTCCATAAAGGATCTGATGTCTGAAACATCCTTTGGGGTAGGCCATTCCATGATAGACCTGATTTTGTCAGGGTCTACCGCTACTCCTTCTTCGGAGAGAACATGGCCTAAGTAATGTATTTGCTTCTAGAAGAATTCTCATTTGTTGAATTTGGCATACAGATGATGTTCTCTTAGCACTTGCAGCACAAGTCTAAGATTCTCTTCATGCTCTTTTTTGTTCTTGGAGTAAATTAATATATCGTCAATAAAGACAAGCACAAATTTGTCTAGGAACTTGCTGAGTACATTATTCATCAAGCACATAAAAGTGGTAGGGGCATTTGTCAACCCAAATGGCACCACCACAAACTCATAATGACCATACCTCGTTCAGAAAGTAGTTTTATGGATGTCTTCAACCTTGATTCGGACTTGATGGTATCCCAACCTCAAATCAATCTTTGAGAAAAAAGACGCACCCCCCAATTGATCGAACATGTCATTGATCCTAGGCAAGGGGTACTTGTTCTTTATGGTTACCTTATTGAGTTTCCTATAATCTATACACAGTCTAAGGGTACCGTCCTTCTTTTTCACGAATAGGACTGGTGCTCCCCATGGAGACACACTGGGTCGAATATAGCCTTTATCCATAATTTCTTTTAATTGCATCTTGAGTTCAACTAACTCGGGTGTGCTCATATGGTAGGGTGTCCTAGACACCGGCATCGCTCCTAGTGCAAGTTCTATCGAGAAGTCTATGTCCCTTCTCCGAGGTAAACCCAGTACCTCTTCCAGAATCACATCTCTGTATTATCTCAGGATAGGGTGATCATCAAGGCTTGGTTTGTCACCTTTGATTGTTTTCAACACCTATATTGCATATAGGGGACATCCCTTTCGGCAATACTTTCTCATTTGCAGAGTTGATATTTGTCTTACCGAGATAGGTTTTCAGATCCCTTGAAGGGTTATCCTCTTCCCTTCCTTACTTACACATTCTAAGTTCTTATGGTAACCGTCCAATCTGGCTTTATGGGAAGTTATCTAATCCATACCAATCAACAGATCATATGATCCCAGGGGTAATAAGTTAAGGGTTGTTTGGGTGGAAAATCTACCCAACATCAATTGGCAGGCTGGTATAACCTTTGCTACCCTTCTTCTGGTGCCAGTGGCTAATTGTACCAACCATGGCTTGGTATGTTTTTGTGGCTGTAGTTTACACTTATCAACATATTTAGGGGCTATATAACTCAAATTTGAACCAGGGTCAACTAAAATAGACACTAGATGGTTGGAAATCATACCTTCTATTTCCACTACTGAAGCTTGGTGGTCATCTTGGTCATCATCCAAGGATGCATAAATTTGTGGCACACTCCTGGCCACATCATTGAAGGTAGTAGCTTCTTGGATGTTATAAATCCCTCGACCATTATGTTGTCAGTGTGGGCAGTCTCTCAGGAGATGTTCTTCTCCGCAACCCCAACATTTCAAAGGTTCTCTCTTTGGGTTATCAGTCTTCACTGATATGGGTCCAAAAGTTTTATTTCCACTCAAGGAGGGAAAATTCTGTTGGTGCATACTCTGGGCTGGAAAGTTCATTCTTGGGTTCTTCTTGTAGTTCTGAAATCCTGGGGGTTTAATTCCCCTTTTCTGAAATCTTAAACTATTCTTTTGTTTCCATCCTTCGCAAGGTTCTTCTCGATGCCCAAACTGTTCATGACAATAGGTTTCCTTTCAAATAGTGGCTTCTAGAGTCTTTGGCTCATCAAATTCAATTCTATTCCGATAGTCCTTAGGTAGTTCACTGATGAAGCATTGCACCTTTTCCTTTTCTGCCTTGATATAGGGTACATACCTCAACAAATCGAGGAATTTGTTGACATATTCTTCTATAGTAAGTTGTCCCAGTTTGAGTTCATAAAACTCTTTAGTCTTTTCGTCGAAATATTTTTCCGATATATACTTCCTTCGAAAGTATTTCTCAAACCATTCCCAAGACAGGTCCTCTTCACGAACCCCTTTCACATTCTTAAGGTCTTCCCACCGAATGGAAGCCTTTCCGTTCAAGTTGAAGGTGGCCACTCGGGCCTTCATATTTTCTGAGAAGTCATGGACTCTTAAATACTTCTTTAGTCTAAGTATCCAGGCCTCTGCTTCCTCTCCCTTCTTTATTTCACCGTCGAAGGAGGATGGTTTGGCATTTCTGAATTCTTTGAATTTTTGACCTTTGGAAGGCTTTTGCTTCTTCTGTTTCTTTTGGGAATAGGAATTGGTTCTACTGCTAGAAGAGCCTTCTGAATCGCCAGCTTCCTTCTCAGAGGAATCACTCAGCACTGGTCCTTTACCTCTGAGGTGGAACTTTTTCGAGGTGCTCCTCTCAGTTTGGCCACTGATATGACCTTGTTTCTGAGTTTCAGGTTCATGTTGCATTTGTCTTTGTAGATCGAATAAAATCTGCAGTAAAACTGCGTTAATTTCTTTTTTCTTTTCTTGTTCTTTCATCAGCCTTTCATTGTCAGCCTTACAACTTTGTAATTCAACCATGAGGCTCCTCACAGTCTCGACTAGATCTGGAGGGGTCCCCACTTCCCTCCTTTCGTCAGACTCTTTGTCTCTATTGTGGGAGCCTTCTCCCACTTCATGGTGAGTCACCATACTATGCGTTGATATTTTCCTGCAGTTGATCTTCTGCTTGTGTGCAAAAGAAAAAACGTTGGTTGTTAGTCAATATTTATATTTATTTATAACCAGTACATAATTCATATTTTCACATGTACACACACACAATAAGGGTTTTTCATTATTAACTTCGTCTTTTGATTAGGAAGGTTTCGACAGTGGGTTACTCTTTTTAAGAGTGTTCCGAACGGAGCTTTTGCACAACTCGTTCATGAGCCCAAGCAAGCCAAGTGTTGTAACCATGCTCTGATGCCAATTTGTAACACACCCACTATGGCATAATAAAATTTTCGCTTTTCCTCAAAGGACAGAATCCCCGAATTCCTATGGGGGCCTAGTGCAAGATAGTTCTTTCCTGTTCACCTCCCTATGATCGTGGGTTAGGACCACAGGCCAAACAAACCAGGAGCATTTTCGTGTTTCGTGACTCAGTGATACAAGTGAGTCTAATCTTAAAGGTAGAATGGCGAGGGGGCTCCAGAATCAAACCCTGGTCGTAGATCTAGGCGTGTAGATTTTGGCGGTCCAGATCTACCCACCGCTTAATGACAAAGCACTAGCTCCCTTTCTTTAGTCCCTATCTCGATAGGACCACATACGCGCCCAAATGCAAGCTCCTTTCACAACTCGCGACCTCGCAAGTCATGAGTCGAAGACCCTCGAATTTTATTCACCGTTCGTCGATACTCGAGATTCCAATATGGTATGGCCCCTCCTTATTAGCGTTCTCCACGCGTAACCATAGGCTAGGGATTAAATACCGGCACCTCTCGCAACTCGCACCTTCGTGAGTTCGTGGGTTGAACTCTCGTGCCCTCCTGTTGTGATCTCCCGAGACGCGAAAAGTCAGTGCTGGGTTGACTCCTTCCTTAACGCTTTTCACTATTCGTAACCTCACAGGTTGAAGCATCAAGCCTTCATTCTCTTATCCCACGAATCCCCGAGAAGTGAGAAATAAACGGAGCATTGACTCCCTTCTCTAGGCGACGTGTGTCCACCTGTCGACCACGCGGGCCCCACCTTGGGGTTCTGCCACGTGTCCACACCCGTATCTCGGCTCTTAGCACTTCACAACTCTTGCAGTCGAGACGAGGTCCACTCAACCTTCAATCCTCTGAATGCACGATACGCGCGGGGGGGCTCTGATCCAACAGGGTTGTCGTCTCTCCTCGCGATTTCGCGACTTGAGTTGTTGGGCCTTTGTGCTCCTTTCTTACAAGAACCCGAAGTATGAGAAGTCAACAGAATGTTGAGTCCCGTTTCAAACGACACGTTTCCACCACCTGTCACCACTTCTCCCTCTATCTGGTCATCCTATCGTTACACCACCTGTCAACCACATGGGTCCCACCAAGCGGACGTACCACATGTTGCACAATCTCTCGCAACTCGCAAGCTCGAGACTTCTACAATCGAAACTAAATCCCCTCAACCTCCGAGACTCTGATATGCGATATGGCGAGGAGGTCTTAACTCAATGGTTTCTCCTACTTCTCGCTATTTGGGACTTCGCGACTCCAAGGGTTTGGTCTTCCACCTCCAAACTCATGAATCCCCGATACGCGATGTATCGAGACGTCAGATCCCACGACTGTCCTTCCTCTCTGATCAACGGCCCATATCACATCGCGATCTCACGACTCGGGACTTTGTGACTCCAGGAGCCTGGTCTTCCACCTCCAAACTCACGAATCCCCGATACACGAAATGGTCAGATATTTGCCACCTGTCCTCCAACATGGACAGTCCCGATGTCTTTGGGACTTTCGGGAGGTTGTCGAGTTCACTCTCCTTCCTAAGTAAAGGTTAAGATCGACGACTTATAGAGCTCTGTTGGGTCCCTGGGATCTACGGTCCAAGATCCCATTGCTATTTGCGAAGGCTGAGAGGGCGAGGTGTTAACGCCTACGCTCCTTCTCTAGATCCGTCAGTGTTGACATGGTTGGGGTATTCTCGAAAGGATTCTGACCGCTCATTTACCAAGCAATAGGGTATTTTCTTTCTATATTTGAGCTCGCTATCCCTTCTGAGCTTGAATCATGAAGTTCAAATTCTCGGAGCTTTAGGCTCCCATGACCCTGAGACCTTAGAAAGCTACTCTTTCTTGCATAAGGGTTCCAGACCCGGATTGCATGAACCCTCAAACGGTTCTCGGGAAATTATCCCTGATCTTAATTGAGTCTCCGGTAAGGTTCAGTACGGTTACAAGGTTTATGGGGTAATTCTTGGAAAAGAGTACTCTTAAGGGGCCTTCCCAGAATATTACGAGAAATTAAGCAAATAAGACGATTCTTGGTGGAGCGAACTCATGTCCCAAACTTAATCATTTATGCATAAAACAACTATGGCATGTAAGCATACACAGGCATCCATCCTATCAAATCAAACGTTAGGTAAACACTTCTATTCAGAATGATTTACAAGCACATAAAACTGAACATGCAATTATGGCATTAACTTCAAAAAACACTTATCAAAAATAACACCAGAATTTATGCAACTACTGAGAGGGGTGCTCGTTTCCACCCAACCGTAGGCTCAACGACTCCCAATGGATTTACCACTAGACACCCCCAAGCTGAGACCACGATGTTGTGAGACTGCGTTTCGGTTTTCCAGTGACCGAGAATGAGGATTACTCTCCCCCTTCTCTGCTATCACTCTCTCTGCATATCTCCAGAGTTCTTCCTTCTTCCCTCGCATATGCCCCCTCCACGCTTCTTCCTCACACATTTTCCTCTTGCAAGGTTGCGTGTGGCGCGATTTCCCTCGCGGTGGTCAGGCCTGAGGTTCCTACGGATTGGCGGTTCACTTCCCCCATCCCTCATTAATTCATGAGGAGCCATCTACTTACCAACCTGCGAGTAATTTATTTCGGGCCAACGAGCCGCTCTTGGTTGTCCGGGCCAGTGAAGTCCAAATACGGTATTGGTTTCAGTGGAAGTTAACGCCACCTTTCCAGGTTCCTTCCACCACCTTTCTTCAGCCATCGTGGTCTCTTTTTCAGCATATACCCTCTCAGCAGTTGTTTATGGATAAATCCGTAAGTGCGGACACAAACCGATCTCCCTAGATCCACCTGGATCTAGAACAAAACAAGACAGAATAGGACGCTTTCCTTAAGTTTTAAATATTG
>JZKD02S2171480.1:27788-39096 GCA_000966675.3 Picea glauca
GAACATTTAAATCTCTACAATTTTAAACATGAATCAAGAGAAAATCTAGGCATCTCTAAAAAAATATAGTCAAGAATGCAATATGTAAACAAAATTTGAATCTATAACCCAATGTGAAAAAAGTAGTTAACAATCACATATCACCATTGAAATCTTTTCCATTAAAGAAATAAATTCATCTCCTGTAAATCAAATTGAATTAGAAATATAACATGCTGGAAAATGTAATAAATAAAATACTTAAAAGTAAAGAAGAGAGGGATCAACAATGAAACAATAGGAATCGATGGGAGTTCTCTTGATTCAGAAATAAAAATAATAATTTCCCATAGGTCTTACAACCAAAGTACACAGTTTTGCTGCCAGAATTATGTTCTAACTCCTCCTTCAGAGTCTTCTGCTAGTGATTTTACATATCTCAAGTGTTGAAGCCTTGCCATTAAATATGCAACTGTTTCTAAAAATAATTTTTAAATCAGGTCAAAGATTTGACAGCTCAAATCCATGCGCTATCTCATTCCCCCAAAATGAGGAATTATGTTGCTTATATAATTAATAATCCTTTTTCTTCTAGATGCTCTACCACCTTTCAATTTTTTTTACTGTCAATATGGGTGTGGTCTGTCCTTAACACCTAGGCATATGTTGGTTTAGCTTGATTTGGTAAAAGTGTTATAATCTCTAAAGATGCTCATAACGAGACAAAAAGATGAACATGTGTTTCTATTCAAGAATAAAAATCATGTTTTGGGTGTGGATTATCTGACAAGATGTATGTGTATAGGGTTCTATTCATTTCGGCTAGTTCTCTATCATCCGGATGCGCCAAACAAAATACTCTATGTGAAAGAACAAAGCTGGAATTCATCCTGCTCCAATGCAATATATTGAAAGCTAGATGAAAGATCTAGTTCCGACCTTATAGTGTATGATAATATTGTTCCAAAGTTCAACCATTTTTTCACAGTGAGCTTGAGCCGAACCACCAAGTTTTAGCAGGTATACAATTGATTTTAGCAATATCCTTTGTAGGTGTAACTAGCTCACTTGGACGAAAAAATGCATTTATGGCACTTCTTGGAACATCATCTCTTGAAAAGGGTATGGCTCATTGTTATTTGCAACAGATATCTCAAACATATTCAATTATGTTGTAGGCTAAAGATTCTATGAAATGATGTTTTTTTCGAATATTTGTCCAAAATCTGATAAGAAATTGTTGGATTCATAGATTTGATGTTTTTTATCAAGGATATTTGCCCAAAATCTGGTGAGAAATTATTGTATCACCGAATTCCAATATCATTGCCAACCCCTTCACTGGAAGAAAACCCTCCCACTCAATTGTCATACAATGATTTTATACAAAGTGCCATCACAACAACCCATTGAAAATCCTAGTATTGACAATTTTGCATTCCAACCCATAGGTTCAAGCAATCTGTCATCCAATACTCACAATTAGGAAAGCCAAGGTTTACTGCATTTTTTTTGGAAGAAATAGCTTCCAATGACGAGTTATGCCATAAATTCTTCATAAAGGTCTTAACTCTATCCATATTTCCGCTGCAGATACGGATGAGAAGAACTGCTTTCAAGAATAAATGAGATCTGTCATTGAAGTGGCGATATTTCGACCCTAAACCCTCAACATTGATACCCTATGAAGTATGTTTGTATCAAAAGATCATATAATGGTCACCATTGGATTGTAATATCTAGTTTATTTCCAGAAAAACCTTATCTGACGTATACACTCTGAATATTTGTTTTGGAGATGCATAAATGTGACAATTTCCAGATCTTTTTTCTCACTAAACGAGATAGTATCTCCATTACAAAGTCTACCATAGGATGAAATTTTCCAATTTCTTGAATAACAGTACACATGAACAACAATGGCAGGGGAGTCTGTTCAACCAGTTGATTCAACACTTTTGCCAAAACTTGTTGGGTAAATACAGTACGCTGCTCAAAACATGCATAACAAGCATCCATTACCTTCTTCAAAGATATTCCATCCTTTTCTAGATCAATTGCATGGATCGAAACCAAAACTTCATCAGCATGACCCATATGAACTGAACCTTGAAGTATTCGCGCAAGCGCAATTTGGAACTTTGTCAAGTGGAAGATCATTAAGTGGAGGAAAAATTGGCACTACCTTTTCTTTTGAAAACGATGCTAGTGGAACTACCTCTTCTTTTGGCACTACCTCTTCTTTTGAGATCATTATGTCAGAATGTGTGTCAACTCTTTTTCTGCATAGACCATCAAATCCACTGTACTAGATGCTCTGCTCAATGTTGTTTTATGTGATCAACATGGCAACCTGTACTCCTTGCCTTTCTAGCTGAGGGCTTCACCATTGACACTTCATGCCTCTACAGTCAAATCTTTGCACATCAATCGCATGTTAAACTTCCTCAACACCTCCTCAGGCCACTGCTTGGGCACCTCACATAGAAAAATTGGACCTGCAAGCAAAACAAAGAAGAGTATATAGCTAAGGTAGTCCAGCAAAACGAAGGTCTTAAAAGCAACACACATCTTTCTTCCTCATACCGACTATCATATAGACTAAAGAAGCTTGGACGATCCAAATTACCGCATCAGGGAATCTAATGACTCTGGCCCATAAAATATTTGGGATTAAAATGAATTTGTGCTCCAATATAAAATAACATATCAGTATGGTATATTATTAACCAATTGTTTCTTTATTTGATAATGAAGTTTATCATCCCAACCAGGAAGTCTCGCTTTCCTCCACCAGCAAGCTGATTCCAGAACAGTGGAACATATTGATTTCGAACATCACTAAGGATACCTGCTCCAAACCCCACGCCCTCGTGATGACAGAAATCTCTTAAACAATCAATCAGTTTCACAGAGCGGCCATAAACACAATGTCAACGGGGTTCGATGGCATGGAGATACACATATCTCGTGGTTATCTGATTCCGACCCTTTGACTCTAACCCACCACTTAATTTGTATCTCCTATACTATATGCATGTCACCGAGCAAGGCTGTAACAAGGGTAGTCATCAAGAAGATGCAGTTGAATCAAAAATATGGGCTCGCACATGCCCTCTATTATCTTCACCATGAATGCAATCCGACAATTGTGCAGGGTGCCTTGAAGCCTAGCAACGTACTGCTAGACGATCACATGGAGGGCCCATTTTCTGATTTATGAATGGCCAGGCTTCTGGACGACGCCATGTGCTCCATTGTTTATATCTCCCCAGTTAAATTCTTCATTTATAACCATTAATATTCTTTAAGGGACGCAAAATATGACATCTACAGCTTTGTAGTGATTCTTCTGGAGATCCTAACAAGCATGAGAAAATCTGAATCAAAAGGGATCAACATTGTTGATTTCGTTCAAGGGAAATGCACTGAATTTCAGAGGACGAAATGCTCTTTCATGCACATTTAAGAAAAAAAAAATATGAACAAGCTGTCGACCATGAAGGAAAATCAGGGCATGCTGATGCTCCGTGTGGCACTGTTCTGCACCAACAGGCACCCATTCGGTAGGCCATCTCACTTCGAGAAGTTCCTTTGGAATTACTGTAAACAACCAACAATGTGCAAGAGACAACCTGCATCATACACAGTTGGTGTACAGATGTATCGCCTAAGGAAGGTGTGGAAAGTAATTTCACACTTGTTGAGGCTCTACATGAAGCATGATGCGCCTAAGGTCATTATATTATTTTTTGTTCGTGTTTTCCACGCCATTTCGAGTTAGAACGATCCCCTCTGCATCCTTAGCCATAAGCAGGCTCCATTAAATCCCTTGGTTGCGTTGTTTTGGTTTCTACTTTATTTAATTGGACTACTTATATTTTCTTATTGTTTGGTCAAAATGGAAAATCATTCTATTCACCTCAAGTGGTCGAGGTTAAGTTATCTTTGATAAAACAATTTCATAATTTCTCACATTACAATTTGGAAGACAACCATGCAAAGTACAGTTGTTGTAACCATGAAGGTTTCATCACATGTCGTTAGAATATCAATCAGATTTTCGCAATATCTTGAGTAAATGAATGCATGTCATATTTTCTTTCATGTTTGATGTATTAAATTTTTAAAAATATAAAAGGTGAGTTAATAAATGGAAAAATTCAGTTTTTGATTTATTATGTGATAAATTTTGTTTGAAAATGTTTTCTTTTCAAATACATAGAATCATCCAAATAAATATAACATTTATTTTGCATTTCTTTTCAGGATGGGGCTATATAAGATAAAACCAATACACAGAACTAACATTTAATTGTTTTAATCTTTCTTAAAAACTTTGAAAAGTCTTTTAAAGCTTCCCTTTACAATATATTTTGATTTTTTTAAATCACTTTTTAAATAACATATTTTAGATAATATTCTTACCTGCATATTGATTAGAATACTTTGAATATATATATCGTACGAGCTAACTACTTTGATTACACTAATCTCTTCACATTTTTAAAATAAAAAATTATAATATTATAATTCTTATTTACAATTCTATATATTGTTTTAATATAATAAACGTACACACGGTAAATGCACTCAAGGAAAGCGAAAAAGAGAGATAAGTGAGAGCGTGCTTATCACTGATATAAGCTTTGATAATTAAGGTGGTCCAAGTGGTTGTCTCTAACATATTCGGGCTCTCCAACTAGATTTACTAACACCCAACCAAAGATCAACGCCCTTGTTGACTGCTTATTTCTGAGAGACTATGGAGTGACCGACATGTTGCCTTGGACTTTGATATTCATTCTCTCATTTAGTTTTCACGGCCACCATCTCGCATAGAACATATAGCACATGGACTTCAATGATGTTGTCTTCAAACAATCTCATTCAAGCTTCCAACAATGGCACCCCTTCCCTAAAGGCAGGGACTTGCTGCTCTACAGTTCTGTTGGGTTCTAAAGATCTGGTAGAACAAGACCAAATCAATTTTGTAACCTTTTGGCATTGTTTTGATTTACTTATTGAGATTTGAATATAAATAAGAAAGCCTCACCCACTAAGAAAAAGGCTCGAAGACGTAGGCAAGATTATCAAACTCCATTATCACATTGGTGTTATGGTTTACTGTTGTTTTATGCTTCCTTTCAGTTCTGTACATGTTTATATGGCTGTGATAACTTCTCATATCTTCTTCCTCTTTCATTAAGAATTCCAAATTGGTTAAATAACACATTCTTAATAACTCAACCATAGTCGTGTAAAAGATCTTTTCAGATCATTCATGCCAAAGTATCATTTATCTAGGTTAACATATAAATTGTGTTACCGCTGAGTGTGGAGGACTCGTTGAATCGGTTGCAAATGTTCTGCCCAAATTTTGTTGAAGACGAGGATGTCATCCAGATATACAACTAGAAAGGAATTGGTGAAGGGCCGCAAGATGTCATCCATCAACCTCATGAATGTGGTTGGGGAATTTGTCAAGCCAAAGGGCATGGCCAACCACTTGAAAATACCTTCTTTAGACTTGAAATCATTTTTCCATACATTAGTATGTTCTATGGGGACCTGGTGGTAGTCGGACTTCAAATCAATATTACTAAAGTACTTGACACCCTTGAGCTGGTCGAGAAGGTCATCAATTCGGGGAATTTGATACCGATTACTGATTGTGATTTTGTTCAAGCTCTATAATCAATACAAAGTCGCCAGGTATCGTATTTCTTCTGTACAAGAACGATTGGGCTTCTGCAGTGTGAGGATCTTGGTCAAATATTCCATTTTTGGAGGAGCTCTTGGATCTGGCGCTTGATTTCCTCATTTTCCAGGAGAGAGAACCAATACACTAGCCTGTTAGGAAAAGGCATTCCAAGTGATAGCTCAATTGAATGCTTGACCTGGCAGTGTAGAGGCAACCTGGTAGGTGAGGTGAATATGTCCTGATACTCTCCCATGAATTTTTATACTTGCTTCTGCTACATAGAGGATCCCTGTGCAGAGGCCATAGATGTGGCCACGACCTTTTTTTCACTCTGAGAGAGAATCATGACGAGGAAAAATTTCCCAATCTGAGAGATGACCTTTTTGCACTTCTTAGACGAGACCAAAGAAATTGTGGTAGGTGGAGATACCCTTGAGATCCTATACAATTGCTTTCCCACATTAACAATGACACTACGAGGTCTAGACTCATATACAACATGACATTTCTACATATATGGTTGGCCTAAAAGAAAATCACAAACTTCAAGTGGGGAAAAATCAAACAATACTTCAGCCTTGAAGGCCTTGATGCCATAGGGGAGATGACATTGTTGGATGACGCGCAGATCTTGTCCTTAGCTAACCCACTCGATGTTGTATGGGTGCAAATGTAGTATTGTCAACAACTCCAACCGATTCATGACCTCAACTAAGATGAGGTTCTTTTGGCTTCCACTATCAATATTGAAATGTAGCGGAACACTCTTCACCCAAATCCATGAGTGAGAAAGGTGCTCACCTTCCTTCAACTCGTTTGGTTTGTTTGGCTAGATATTGGTGGTAGTGATAGTGGCACTATGTTCTCCACTAACGATCCAATTTTATTTGTCTGGATATGAATCAGAGTCATATATTGCATCCCACTCTGAGGCTTTCATATCGGCCACCAATTACTTCTTCGAGCGACATTTATTAGTGTTGTGCCAATGGATTTTATGAAATTCACACATTTTCTCATTTCCTTTCTTTGTCTTTCCATTACCTTTCTTTGTTTGCGAATTAGACTGGTTGTCCTGCAATTGTCCATCCTTTATTTGTCCTTTTTATTTTTATTTTCTAGGCCTTCCTTTGCCCGACTTCTATTGTTATGCATTCACAGATCCAAACTCCCACGTACTAATCTGCTTAAATTTTTGCTTGATTTTGACATCATATTGATAAGCAACTCTCAACGACAACATGCAAAAAAAATCCATTTTTGTTTGGATGTACCTTTGTAGGGCCCCATGGTATTTTAGAACCAGATTCCACTCAGAGTCTCTGATACTGATCTTGGTGAGCAAGGTATGGAAGGTATTTGTGAACTTTGAAACTGTTTGGTCCCTCTCTTGATGGAGTGTGGTCCTTCTCGTGTACTAGTCATCGTAGTTTCCAATAGGGTAATATTGTTCCTTGATGGAATCCATAAAATATTTCCAAGTGGGCTCCACCCCAAATATTCCAGACTCCTCTGTGGAGTTTTTCTCACAGTAATTCTCCCACTAGTTTTTGACATGGGGGACCTCCTTAAGGAGTGCAAAGGTGATATTTTCCCTATTGGAAAAAATGTGGATAGAGAAATAACCTTCTAGTATATTTAACCACTTTTCCAAAGCATATGCATCTATCTGTCCTTCAAATATGGGAATATCAAAATTAACTTGTACCTTGAAGGGGGTGGCATGTACGAAGTGGCCTCTTGATGAATATTCCTCTATTGTTGTCGACAACTACTGAAGGATTTGGGAAACTAATCCATCATATTGTTCCTTTGTTTCACAAGGAATTCCGCAAGAAATAGTTTAATAGGATCTCCTTCTACCTCATCTCTTTTTTCCTCCTCCATGGGTGGTCATCGGGATCGGCGAGGACAGTCTTCCAAACGTTTGACCACTTCGAGTCCCAATGCCTAAAACCATGACCTCATTGGGGACATGCACATAGAAACAAATAAAGAACAGACTGATTTGATACCACTGATATATATTTATGAGAGAATTAAATGAAACACAAAAATAAGACAGAAACACAGAGATACAATAATACTCAATTTCTATTAAAGAATGAAACATTTAGACACTATAAAAGAAAATACATAGTCAAATGAACTCGCTAGAATGGTGGTAGATTATATATGAGAAGAGATGTGATGGTTACTTGCATTCACAAGAACATGGTTACAATGAGGCTTCTAATAAATTCTTAACATAAATCATAAATGATAAAACCATAAACATCCAAAACCCTAACCCCGGGAGATGAAACGCTAAAAGGTTTGTGGGCCCCGATGGGGGTAGCTGATATGTAAACTTCCCTAGGGCGTAAATTTTAAATATGATGTCCATTTGAGGTGCTTGATACCTCATAGGAAAGGTCTAACTGAGGAGAACACATTATGAATGGCCCAATATAGGCATTTGGCATTTATTGGGCACTGCCACATCAAAAAAATGTCACTTAGGGCCTCAAAACAACCCCACAATTTTGGGACCCGAAAAGCTGTAGAAAAACTGCCAAAATAGAAATTGTATGTTGAGCCAGTGGATTAGGTGGGAAACCACCAATGTCCACCTGGATCACCTACACTATCACACGGTGGTTGATCCTTATATTGTATGATTGTTGTCCCTCTTCCTCTGGCCTAGATCTATCGATGGAAGTACTCCACCTATCCAAGATATCCTTGAATCGCAATCCTTCGTGATCCAACTCTCTCTATCTCAAATCAATATCTCTTGATCAATCTGAAAAATTAAAAGTGTCTCATGTGTAACGTACCAAGCCACCCCCCGACCGGGCACACTACCTCAAAAACCCTATTCGAAATTGATTTTGAAATTCTGATACCATTTAATTATTAAAGAAGAATGAAAGAAACATGATAACAACACATGCAATAATAAAGATTCATGTTGTAGTATAAAGAATGTTTAAACATTCCATGCATAGCACTAACCAACAACCAGGAACATTAAATATACACATCTTAGAGATATTAATTAATACACAACAAAAATAAATATACATCAAAGAAACATATGATAGAGAGCACTTATCTTAATAAAAATGGTTCACCAACTAGTTGCAGACCAAGGACATTCCACCCAGCCGTAGACATTGTCCTTCCAATTCTCAACAACAATGTCACCCCCGAGCCAGGGCTACAATGTCCACAAGGATGGTTCCAAGGTGTCACTCAGCTTCCCAAAACAACACTCAAGCTATCACAAGTTCCTCAACACACAACAATCCAAAGTACACCAACTCTCTTCTCTCCATCCTGCACAACCCAAGAGGATGGACCCCCTTCTCTTCTATGCATTCCCTCATGTTTTCCACCTCCTTCTAGGGCTCCAGTGCATCTGGTCAAGAATATCCATCATGGGACTCTCAAGACTCACAACTATGAATAAAATTTAGTACATGCCAATGCATCTTAGGCATGCATGCATTAATTCATGGTTGAAACACACAAATCACTACTACAACCAACAAAAAATGACTTCCTTCTCAATAATTCACCCCCATGGTCCCATTCCAACAACAAGAATGAATAAGTGAGTGAAGAAGAAGAAAAAGAAGAACCCCCAAACAACCCACAAGATGTGTTTATATATATATATATATTTGGGAATAAAAAACGACATGGCCTTTTCCCAAGAAGCTCATGTAACCCCTTCTCTCAAATAAGAAATTATGGGTAAATAAAATATGATAAAAATGACTTAGCCCCTTAATCCCCCTCTCTTGTGGAATCATAGCTCCCTATAACTCTTTTCCTTGTCTGTCTTGCAACCAATGATGTATTTATTATTAATAATGATCATAGCATTACATTTCCTAGGCACGTTGGCCTCTTTAATTGTTTGGGAACTCCGACCTTTCATCAAATAAAAAAAATACATTATTTCATACGGGGACTCAAAACCGAGGTATTACATCATGTATCATATGTCTTCCTCCTTCACTCTATCCTTGCTTTTATAATATTGAGTTATGACTTAACCCTAATCTCAAAAGTGATTGACGGTTGAGATTACTTCTCACCTCACTTGAGATCAACGACTATTATTTAATTCACTAATGTTAATTAAATAATTTCCTTAAAAAAAATCAACTTACTAATTAAAAGAAATTTAATTTAAAATTCTTTTAATTAAAGTAAAGTTAAGGATAGAAGGATTTGGATGACTTCCACATGTCTAGACACTTATACCTATGTGGAAATTCATGTTCGATGCTACCATGCATCAACACCCCCTCTTAATGAGGAAGGCATTTCTCGAAGAGCCACCTGGAATTGGTTCTCCCTCCAATACTAGCACAATGTCCTATACATCATCCTTCCCATTGTAATCCCACCAATCATGTTGGTCAACTGCTTCCTGAACACTGGAAGACTTGAAATCAATGATACTACATATCAATGCCATGAAGTTTGGAAACTTTATCGAAGGCATTCCCTCCCTCAATGTTCTCCTAGGAGCCTCCTAATACTGAGCATCCATCAATGTCATCTCATACACTCTTGGTCTCCTAACAAGACCATAAGGGGCTAACTCCCTCTTCCCATCTGAAGGTTGACTCCCCACACTGGAACTCTGTGAACTTTTCTCATCCTGTAGAGCCTGCTGCTTCTTGTTCTCTATCACTATTTATGACTCATGAGATCTCCTAGATGCCAATTTCACCTCTAACTTAACATATCTTCTCACAACTATCTTCCTCTACGTTGGAATGAAGATCTTTTAAGCCATTGAGATCTCGATGTGTAGATTTTAACCTTTTACACTATTTTACTACAAACAATATTTCAATAAAAGAACATAAAGATACAATGGAAAATACACACATTACACAGATATTTTTCACCTGGAAACCCAAAATTTTAGGAAAACCAACATATTCTATATTCATTCATTGCGATACATTGTTTACAATAAAATATACATATAGGAGCCAGTGGCATCCAAAACCCTAACCCAATGACCTGGATTAGTCAACAACCCTAATTCCTTAATTGGAAATAGAAAACCATCGGAAAAAACCATGTGCTGAAAAATCGCCCAACAATGGACACGAAAATCAAGGCAACACAAAAAATGAGGCAAAAATGTGACACGTTTCTCGAGGATTTTTTTTCTCAGGGGCGTTATCTTGAACCCCTACGCCCCTTGAAGGGGGGGCCTAGAACCCCCTCCCCCCCCTAAAACCCCCTCACACATCTGACGCAACATAGGAAACATTATAACTAGTCATGCAAAGAATATAACACATACCCAACATTCTCCCACTTGTTGTTTTCTTTGCATACATGGGGTTACAGAGTTACATAGTCAACAATCCAGATAAGCAATTCCCATGGCTCCTCTACACCAAGACAAATTTTAAGTTCTCACAAAATTTTTTAATGAATCTACAACATTTTTCAAAGTGTCCACATTCATCAGCAACAGTTTCTTTTCTTCTACCATGTCTCTCACAAAGTGATATTGCATATCAATATGCTTTGTCTTTGAATGATAATTCGGGTTCTTCGCCAGAAAAATTGCACTTTGATTGTCACAATCTATCCTTACAACTT